>JAOUQY010000042.1:17002753-17015066 GCA_028566355.1 Doras micropoeus | reverse complement strand
TTGTTGTTGTTGTTGTTATTATTATTATTATTATTATTATTATTATTATTATTATTATTATTATTATTATTATTACTGAACACTAGCTCCACTGAGGCTGTCCTCTGAGTGGGAGATTTGTCAATGGATGAGGAATGTGGATGGAATGGACCATGTGTCTGAAACTAGCCCTCACTGAAACTCTGTGGCCAGTGGTTCTGTATCATGATTCTATAACCTATTCTAAGAGCAGTAGTGGGGAATGACATCAATCTTGTAATTATAGAAATGTGTTTATCATATTTTATTTGGCAAAATGTATAACTACACTGATTCTCTGATAAGCTGATAAAAAGATGTTTTAAAGCAGCTTGTATAATTGTGATGTATAACATTAGTCAACTGAGTTTTTTGCCATTTTGAGCTGTGATGTTTGCCTCTAGCAGGTCTTCATGTACAGTAAGTGGGGACCTATTTGCCTTGCACCATTAGTCTGTTAATGATGAAAAGATTCAAATTTTCCTTTTTTTCTTTTTTTTCATTGTTGGCTGTTATATTCCACATGAAAGTGGTTTTGTTTTATGTGTCTGATGTATGCACAGAATACAGATATTTTTTTTCTAACAATGTGTTATAATCATTTTTAGCTGTTAAACTTGAAATTGTGCAAACTGTTCAATGTACTCAGAATAGGAAACGTCCAAGCTAAGTGAATACAACAACTAGAAATCTAATGATGGCTGTTCAGTCATTCATTAAAATCAGAAATTACTGTCATCCAGTTCTACTCACGAGTCTGTTAAAAGGTAACTGAACATTGCAGCCCTGAAACTGATATGCTTAAAACAATTACAAAATTACAGATGGGGGGGAAAGATAACTGCACAGGGATTCAATTAGACTGTGACTCCACAATTCAAAGTGAGTAAGTGTGTGAGAAGAGTCTCAAGAATGATTGCCTTGTGACACAGAGGCTTATGCTGTCTCTCATCTAAACTTGTAAAGTAATTTTTTATTAAATGGGCACTTGATTCTGAGTCATTTGGCCTCTTGTGGCCTTTCATGATGCATATTAATATAATTTTCACTGAGAAGATTGACTCTGACAGTCCTGTGACCCGTTGTATTATTCTGAGGCACTGAGGAACCATTTTTTATGTTGTATACACTGCTGTAGTCTTTGTGCTACAAATATTACAGAAAAGTCTTCATTTGAAAACTCCCTTGAATGTTAAACTGTGAAGCCTTGTTTTTTTGGTCAAAAGCCCTAATATTTGCAATGCATTTTAGACAGATTTTTAAATGAGAACAATACCACTATTGTCCTTTTTTTTTTTACCCCAAACCTGATTTACACACAAGTAGGGCACTTTGCCTATTAACTTAAAATGACAGACTGTTACATGTAAACTAAAAAATAATTTATTTGTTAATCACTGGGTGCATCATGATGATATTTTCTCCTTTTCTTTACTTTCTTTACACCTATTCAGTACATTAAGAATTTTTATAACCATACTGTTGTGAGCCGAAATGGGACCGGGCTGAACGGAGAACAGTTGACGCTCATGTACTCACTCACCGTGTCTGTCTTCGCCATTGGAGGCCTGATCGGCTCCTTGATGGTGGGCATGCTCGTCACCAGATTTGGAAGGTGAGACAATAAGAGACCTCTTAACATCTGGTGCTGTCTGGTCACTCTGCCAGGTGTGGTACTGCTGCTCCCCAGAGTGTGACATCCACCAAGGCACACACTACCTCATCTGTCACCTCACATGACCTTTTTTTTTTTTGTTTACCTCTGTAGATGACCTTGGTCACACTTTGGAGGAGGAACAGTGGTGTTTTGTGGCCTGTAGGCTAAAAAACTTCTCTCACTAACTTCTCAGATTGCTGCTCTGACAATAAAATAAACCTGTGTATTGTGTTGACCCAAGAGTTTATATTAATAGTAATACGCTTTTTATAATGGAATGCATATTCAGCTATGCTTTAATGTGAGAACGAGACATAATCAGAATTCTTCAGCATGCGCACACAGGCACTCACAAACTCCTTTGCTTGTCTTGTCTGCTCCAAGCATCTCAAGGGAGCCATGAGATTAGACTGCAGACATTTAAATGCAAATGAAAGGTGATGATTCACAACTCCATTTAATGCTCTAATCAATTGTGGCCCAGCAAAGTGTTTTATAGGACTAAGGCCATCATAACGCAGAGCGTGGCATAGCCGGGTGTAAATCAGCACGAAAAGTTTGCCACCTGATAGAACTAATCAAGGAGGCCAGTTATTTAATTCGCCGCTGCAGTCATGGAACATCAATAACCTGGTTTTGATAGTTAACCTCCCTGGTGGTGGCTGTTGAGCATTACAGCCCTCATTAATGAGCAGTGTTAAGAACAGGACTCATGTCTGTCTGTCCTTGCAGGAAAGGAACTGTGGTCAACTCTACTGTGCTGGTCTTCATAGCAGGCTGCCTAATGGGCTTCAGTAAAATTTGTGACTCACCCGAAATGGTTATTTTTGGTCGCTTCATCACAGGAATACATTCAGGTAACATGCTGTCAGCAGCTACACAACTAAGCTGGTTAGTGAAATTTAATTAATCATGTGATGTGTCTTTTTTTCTTGTCACAGGGATCTCTCTGAGTGTGGTGCCCATGTATCTGGGGGAAATTGCTCCTAAAAACCTGAGAGGCTTTCTAGGGCTCATGCCCAGCATATTTATCTGCACAGGGGTCTTCTCTGCTCAGCTTCTGGGGCTGCATGAACTCCTTGGCCAAGTAGGTATATGTAGAGTTGCCACCTTTTCACCAATGCAAAACCGGACACCCCTATGCCCCAACACTCTTAAGTCAAAATTCCATTAGACTCACCCCTAATGTTTCTTCCAACAGCCAAACAGCCTACTGATTATCAGTCATAAGATAAGTAGCTGGTATGGTGTTTACATCCTTGATACACTAATGTTAGTTCAGAAGCTGTGGTGTGATCTTCTTCTTCGTTTTTCTTGAGTAGCTCAACAGATATTGACTGGTTTGTTGAGAATGGCAATGCTGTTTATGTCAATCTGATGTTTGATGGGCTCTCATGATAAAGATGCCCTCATGTTTAACCGTGAGTGAGAAATGACTTCTTTTGCATTTTGCAGATGTTGATACATTCAGAGCTTTGGTAATCCAAGCCTTGAATTCTTCAATTTGAAGCCATTCTTCTTAGAAAGAACAATAGCACTTCTTTTTTAGGGGATTTCTTCCTTGGCAATTTTTGCACTCCTTCTTCATTTTAGACAGGTGGTATGACTTGTGGTAGCTCTCTTTATAATTGCCCATTGCAAAAAAATGGCCAATTATGCTAAATGATACAGTTGGCCTAAAATTACCAGCAGAACAGGGGGAGTGAGAAGTGACAAATGGACTTGACTTTATAGTTTGTTCCCCCCCCCCACACACACACAATTTGAGAGAACATTGCAAAAACCAGACACCCTAACATATACCTAGACTTCCTGGGTGAGACCACATGGGTGGCAATCCTATGTACATGTCAGAATGGCAATACTATAACCTTACAGAGCAATATCTTCATACTTATATCCTAAAAATGGCCACACATAAACAGAGCTCTATATTATTGTATTACTTTGTGTCTGTTGCTGAGGATTATAAATGATTGCTTCTCACCCTCTGCTGTGTTTGACAGGAAGAACACTGGCCCCTATTTCTCTCCCTGGTGGTTATTCCAACATTTGTCCAGCTGATGCTGTTGCCATGGTTTCCAGAAAGTCCTCGTTATTTGTTGATTGAAAAGCGCAACATCCATGCTACCATTAGAGGTGAGAGAATTGGTAGTAATAGTAACAGTAGTGCCTAGACTCTCAAAAAGGATGCGTTAAAAACAGCACAAACTGTGTTAATTTTCAATATATAAATGTGTGTAGTTAAGGACAACACATTTAGCTTAACACCGTTTTAACTATGTTACAATTACACAATTTGTATCAATGTATAATGACGGTAGTGATGTGATTGGACAGGAATTTTATACATATCGAGTTGAATAATGTACATCCTTTTCTTCAGTGATTTAGCACATCACTGACACAAAATGACAAACAACGTGTTAAAATAGTGATAACCAAAAGTGTATGTTATTTAACACATCATTTTTGAGCGTGGTGTTTAGATTTCTACTATATATATATATATATATTTAAATTTCATATATAATTTAGCATCTCTCCTTTACAATTTCTTCAAATTGTGTTTTGTCATGATGTGCCATATGCTATTAAAAAACATGTTCTGATCTGAATTGAAGAGTACTAAAGTACAACTACTAATAAACTTTTGATTGTTCTGCAGCTCTGAAGTGGTACAGGGCCCGATGTAACATTCAGGCTGAGATTGAGGAAATGCAGGAGGAGCAGCGCTCCCTGTTCACCATCGAGACTGTGTCTGTCTGGCAGCTGCTGCTGGACCCTACAGTCCGCTGGCAGGTCCTCTCTGTGGTCGTCATTAACATCGGGATGCAGCTGTCTGGTATAGATGCAGTAAGGCTGTGTTTACTTTTCCATATATGACTGCATAATGTTTTATTATAGTAAGCTACACCAACAGGAAAGAGAGAGAAAATATTCAAGGTTAGTGCTATGACACACGTATGAAATAAAGCTGGGTCCATGAGCCTTCCAAGGGTTTGATGTTGAGAACTTACCACTTGACTTTTCTAGGCTTAAAAAACACCTCATTAAAAAAATTATACAACAAATAAATTCAGGAGCATTACCTTTGTGAATCGGTTTAGTTGGTTTAGCTACAAATTAATTATTCAGATGATTAAGTGGACAGAGTTGGCAGAAAGCTCATACTTTACCCACCAGAGCTGAACAAATTAGAATCCTTATTTCAAGAGTCTGTTTATAGCATCTAATTTGTTCTGCCCTGCCAAAGCAATAAACCTAGGCTATTATTAAAGCAAATTACATAGAACAAAATCTGAATCTGAGGCATAGTTTAGTTAAAGATAAAGTGGCTGTGATTTTGAAATCATTCTACTTACACTACATTGGTGGATTGAAGTTGCTGTATGATGTCCATGATGGACTTATTCGACACTTGAATGAAAACATTGGTGTTATCCGGAAAGAGCTCATTTGTCCAAATTAGTCCAATGGACTGTAACACGTTCCTATTTTGGGAGGATTAGAGCAATACAGAGAAGCAAGATTTCCCATTTTACAGTACAATTCTACACACTGCATCTTTAATACAATAACAGAAACGTGCTAGCAGTTAGGAGAAGAAATAAGCGTGCTTCTTTTGATAACAGAATAAGATTTAAAATCTCATCAGCTAAAAGACGACACTGACTTTTGGGTGAATAATCTTGCAGGCCAGACCGTAAACGTGTGTTAATAATTTAGCTGAAAATTTGGGACAGATTCACCACATTACATTCATCTCCCCTGCCATTTATAACAGCTGCCATGGAAACCAAGTATATTGGCTTCCTGAAAGTAAAAAAATAAATGTTGCTTATAAAACGTGTCAAGCTCGTGACACAGCGCACGAGTATTTATACTTGTTAACAACCTACTGCCTTTTTACATAGAAAGGCTTAAAACCACTTTTCTCCTCAATCTGTTTTGTTCTTCTACACTCAAAATAGAGGTTTGATAGCATCGGCACTCCCAGACGTAATCCTCCTTAATCACTAGAAGCAAGAATGCAAAACCGATCTCTGAGATCAAGTTCTAGAAAGTTTCAGCTATGTAACCTGACCATAAAAACACTGGCATTTATAGTCTGACTGGATAGAGTGTGAATATGTCCATATTGCTGATTCATGTGAGTTTTTTTTTTACATGTTTGCTTTCGGATGGACAGATGTGCTTTTACCTTTTCAGAGTCGGTCTTTAAAGGAGATGAGACAATAGAAAGAAAGATGTGAGGTGATGGGGATTATGAGTCACAGTGAATTAGAGTATCGCAGCCAGTGTATGTGTGTGTGTGTGTGTGTGTGTGTGTGTGTGTGTGTGTGTATCCCCCACAAGGATAGGAATATCTGACAGTTTTGACTTGTGGGAACATTTGGTTGATCCCTATGAGGAATACTGCTTTCACTGGGGGGGGGAGACTAAAAGAGCCAAAATGTTTCCTTTTGGTTACAGAGGTTAAGGCTAGTATTACATTTAGGTATAGCATAACATGAATGAGCTGGTTTAATAAATATGTCATGGAAAGGTCCTCACAAGGATAGCAAGAAAATGTGTGTGTGTGTGTGTGTGCAGGGTAAATGGGGTTGACAGGTGGTGTGTCTTGGCTGAGTTGAACCAGAGCAGCAGGAGAGTGGCTGACCGTGTGTGTCCTCTGCACTCCCAGTAGCTCTAAAACCGTCTGTGTTTCCTCTGATTACCCCCCTGTCTAAAGTCGCATACACCCCTCCAGCGCCAAAATTGAATCTGAAGTGTTGTACACCATAACTGTGCAGCTATGATACACCACCTGTTCAAGCCAAAATCAGCATCTCCCTCGTTCTCATCCTCTCTTGCTATGTTTCACTCACCGCTCTTGATTTTCACTCGCACCCTAGATCTGGTTCTACACCAACGACATTTTCGAGAACGCTGGGATACCAGCCCCTGAGATCCCATACACCACTGTAGGAACAGGAGCCATAGAGATCATCGCAGGTCTCCTAGGGGTGAGTATTTTTATTCTAATATAGTAATATGACTAGTGAAGACTGAAATGAACTGACTGAAGTGTGTGCTATGGTTATGCTTGAGCAATCCTTAGTCTATTTCCTCGCAAAGCGTCTTTTCAGTACGGGGTGTCATTTGGAGGGAATGAAAAGAAATGTTTGTGTTATTCTTATAAAAGAATAGGATAAACAGATTATAACAAGGAAGATTTACTTTTACGCACCTTAAAGCCACAACAGGTCATCCTGGCTTCCAGAAATTGGTTGCATTTCTGAGGAATTAAACATATTTGAGTTTTCTGAAAGCACCGTCAATCGGCTCAAGCCTATGCAGTGGTACTGTGCTCGAGCTGTAAAGAAATCAGGCTTGTACATGTGAGCCCTCCCTCCAGAGCCACTCTGCCTCTCCGTCATTTCCTTCTGCTTCGCTTTGCTTTTCTGTCCATCTTCTGCTGCTCACTTTTGCTGGTTTTTTTCCGCTCCTGCTTTTACACTCATAGAAAACACTATGAGATGAAAGGAAAACATTAGAGAGATGGATGAGTCTTGTTCCCACTGGCTCCTTCTCTGGGTCACATCTCAGAGCTGTAATGGAGGCTAGACGCAGTCTCCGTCTCCCAGGCGTATCGCTTAGCCAGGATTTAGTGATGCACCATCAGCGACTGGAGGAGGCGAGGCGCGCTGTTAGTCAGGAGAACTCATTGCTGTCAGTGTCAATTGGCCCTCACTTGGGAGGCCAATGGCACACAAGAGGAAGGCTGGAGATTGGTTATAAAATTACAACTATTCATTCTGCTGTCAGCTGCTCTCCGCACCCTACTTTAAGTCAGCACGCTGCTTTGGCTCTCATCTTTTCCTTATTGTCTTGCAGTCTCAGTCATTTAAGAAGTACAGTCTTAAAGCACTGATCAGAAATTTCCAAATGAGACCACAGCTTTGAGTTTACTAACACAGAGGACAGTGCAAATATCTCCAGTGGCGACAGCTTTTTAGCACTGTTTGTATTCCAAATCATCTGTTTTGCAATATTAATGAAGTATTAATAAATTTATATAATAAAAATATTACAATTCATTCCTGTGTTTCCCTAGTGTTTCACAATTGAGCGGCTCGGAAGAAGGCCACTGATAATTGGAGGATTTGGGGTCATGGGCCTCTGTTGTGCTGGGATAACATTTTCTCTTGTACTACAAGTGAGCATTATTAGAACTTAAACTAAAATTAAAACTACATTTGTCTGGGCATATTGGGTTCGTGTTATTTCTGTTATAAATGAAACATAGTTTGGTTGATCTGAGTATTTGTGCATCCGAGTATTCAAAATGCATTAGTATCATGTACTCTGTGTTATTCCCATTCCCATTCTTCTCTCTTAGACACATGTGCATTTCATGAAGTATGTGAGTGTGGCCTGCGTAGTTGGCATCATTGCTGGGTTCTGTATAGGACCAGGTGGGTTATATGACATTTTTTTTATTTTTAACAGGTTTTAAATAGCTAATCATGAAAGGCATACTTTTATCATGTGAAATAGTGCTGCTTCACTACATATGTCTCTAGAGTGTGCTTCAGACTGACTCAACAGATGGTTGTTCTTTGACCCCTGCTTCCTGTGACATCTGGAAATAGGGAAATAGCGACACCTGGAGGCAGAGTAGCTAAATTATTATTTAAAAAAAATCTTCCTTGACTCATTTATAGCAAGACAAGGTAAATAACTTGTACAAAAATAGAACTGTATTTATATGCTTATGTGTATTTTTTTTAAAATAGATTAGTTCTCCTAATGATGAGCCATTAGTCTGATGGTCTTTGAGCCTTTCATTTACTCATTCATAATCATAAGTAATAAAATGGTACCATGTAGACTGTGTACACACAAATATGCACATTTTACACAGTTTACATTACTGCTATGTATTATTTTACCACAGCTTATCCTTAAGACTAAATATCTCATAACTGAGCTGCATGGCATTAGTAAGTAATCTGAATTTAAAAGAGGTGTACATTTTGTTATTAAGTGCATGCATTGCTTATGCAGTGATGTATCAGTATTATGTGTGGAGTTTATGCATGCCACAAGAGTAGAGTAGAGCAGAGGAGCACAGCTGAAATGATGAATGAGACTGCAAGTGCTTTACTCCTTTGATGTATGATTCAACCTCACTCCAAAATCTATAATTCATTCTCAGGCCGCAGCCTCAATCGCTGTAATTACGTCTTTAATTAGGATTTTTTATGGCTCATTGTTCATAAACAATGATGAATATGGCTTTTTAAGCCAAAATCCTGCATGAACAATGAATTACAAGCAGAGTTCCATATCAATTTAACTGCAGCACGCTTTCCACTGCAATTATCATGCACAAATAATGAAGTCGCAGCTTGGCTTGTTCCTGAATTCATTAGACTTGAAATAACACCTTGCGCCTGTTTATTTTTCACTGGTAACCAAAAGGGATTAGAAGTTAAGCACTGGAACAATAATGAGCACCTCGTAAAGCTACTTTATTGTCCTTTTCCCTTCATGAACTGTTGCATTATGGAAAAGCACTGGACTTGTGCATTAATGGATGTAATATACATGCATATATCTGCATATAGACCTAAATCTATATGTGCATCACAAAAGCAGTTGTAGTGTATAAGTCACTTCCCATAAGCAATTTGAACCCTTCAGTAAAAAAAAACACTCACACTCCACACACTTGAATTACAACAGGAATACCATATAGAAAGAAATGGTGTTTTGCATTTTATTTTATTTTTTCATGTCTTTAAGCCGGTGTCCCGTTCCTGATCACAGCAGAACTGTTTAAACAGTCCCACCGTCCTGCTGCTTATACTGTTGGAGGCTCTCTAAACTGGATGTCCAATTTCACTATTGGTTTCATCTTCCCTTTCCTACAGGTGCTGTTACTACTTTCAAATGAGCATTCCACTGCAATACTGCCATGTGTGTTTTTTGTACTAATGTAACTAATATTCATCGGGCCAGTAACATATTACAATACGGTTCCTTAATTAATGTTTACATGCTTACTAACTTAGCAGTAAGTCTCAAGTATTACCATAGTATATCGTTAATAATTACAAATCACTATAATACATTTCTACGTTGACAAATATGTAATGATATAGTGACTAATACGAACTTATTATGCTAACAAATCTATAATGACATGCTATCTGATTTTGAACCACTGCGTTATCAACGTTTTAGTGTTGTCCACTGTCCTTACTTACTTTGTCATTACAGAGGTCTTAATTACTGACCCATTAAAGTACTCATCACATATGTTCATGGCCCCTTAATTAAAGATTAAGTACTATTTCCCTAACTAGTCAGGTATTTCCATATCAGTCTTCCATGAATTACTAATGAATGTAATAAATAGCTATCTAATGAAAGTATAATGAATGTAAAAAAGTAATCATATTAACATATAAGGTATTTGGGCTACTAGGCTACTATCCTGACAAAAATATAATAACTTGTTATACAGTTTTGGTCACTGCCAAATTACCACAGTACCAGTGATGTCATAGTGAGGTAATGATTTATTGATTTGCTTCTAAGGGCACAAATAATATTAGGTGTCTTTAGAGTATCAGTAGACAAGTCTTTCCAATGGCATTGTAGTGTCAACCTAGTAGTTTATTATAGAGATTAGTCATTGTTGAAGAACTACTATGTTAACCATTTTCTAACTTAACGCTAAGAGTTAGTACGTACTTAACCTTTAAGCATAAATTACGGAACCATATAATAAAGTGTTACCGTTAGAGTCTATGTAGCAGAAACAGGGTTAATGGTAAATTAGCAGACTTTATGATTTAGGATAGAGGAGTGAATATTTCCAGAATTAGGGTGAAGTTTAGTGTAAATGTAAAGTCTTCGATTACAATAGGTTTTTATAATTCCTGCATACATTTCCATATATATTCCCGAAACCTCGGCTGTGAGCTGAAATAACTTTTAAACCGTTTTGTCCCTGTGTCACAGATGTTGGCAGGATCCTACTGCTACCTGGTGTTCAGCAGTGTGTGCTTGATAGTAGCTGTCTATGTGTTCTTCGTCATTCCTGAGACGAAGAATAAGACGTTCATGGAGATCAGTCAGATGTTCGCCACTAAAGAGGCGGTGGTAGAGAGCCAGGCCCTCAGTCAGCTAGATCAGCTTAAACTGAAGAAGATGAATGGTTATGGAACACTAGAAAATGGCTCACTCGAATTCGACAGCTCCTCCTCTGGTCCCTGAGAGCAGACAGGAGATTACACTTAATCAACCGGTCTCACACTTGTAAAGATGTAATTATTGATAATAATTTCAGATGATATGGGGTTTAATATTAGGGTTCCGGTCACGGTTAGTGTTAAAAATACAGCCTACATTATAGCTGTATGAACAGCATGATCTACATGTTAGATATATTATCTAGCCATTGTCATATTTAGAAGATTTAATATTCAATATCTACCAAAGAAGTTAAAGCCTGTTGAGCATTTTTTTTTAGTAATTTTCTTAATGTATCATAGTGGCCAAATGTGTATTATATATAACTTATATAACTTTATATAAAGTCTACCTTCTTTTGCACAAAGCAGTCATATAAAGATGATGTATATTATGTATACCCATTATATATACTGAGATCGAGATTTAATCAGAAAGAAGATGATATTTCATGGCACTGTACTGTATGTAATAATGTACATACTACCTGCTAATGTACCGAGCTTTTCTTTGGCTGATTAGTTTCCCATTTCCATTTGCAAGGATCAAAATGTCTGTTTGATGAATATTCATATATTACTCTAAATGGCAAATGTATTGGTAACAATACAATTTTATTGTTTTAATGCTCTGTTTTTATTTTTAATGTAAACGCATTTGACCTGATGTTTAATAAGAGTGCTTTTAAGAATATTTAATTTTTAAAACCTTACAAATAAAAGTGTTTTTAGAGGATCTATGGTAGTCTGTTTATTGGAAACATCAGGGGGCAGACCAATAAATGCTTCCTAAGCAGGATCTGAGCAGAGATTTGGTGGTTTTCGCCAAGCAGCTTGAGTGCCAAACCCAGAGCAGCTTCATTAACTCGCCGTGGCGGCGGATTTAATGCTTAATTAAAGAAAAGGGCTATCTTTCTCACCTTCATCTACAGGCTCCTCTTTGACTAAGCTCTGTTACATGATTTTTCTACATGTGCTAATTTAGAGGGGAAAAAATCATGCATAACGGTCATGTATATTGATTTGCCCAGAAATTCCTTCATACACTGTTTTACTTTACTTTTGCTGGATCTGATTGTTTGCATGAGCAGGAATTCTATCTGATCTGACACAGAAAATGGTAATAGGTTCCTCTCAAGGTTTCTTCCTCTTAACATCTGAGGGGCTTTTTCCGTTCCACAGTCGCCCCCGGCTTGCTCATTAGGGATAACAGTTAGGGACAAAACCTATAAGCTATGTCCAAAATGTATTTCTTTGTAAAGCCGCTTTGAGACAATGTCCATTGTAAAAGCGCTTTAGAAATAACATTTAATCGAACTGAACTGAATTAATAGTCCAGTTGATTTAAGATGAATTATATAGATATCCATGTAGGTTCAGGTCCTTTTCC
>JAOUQY010000042.1:16925162-16939761 GCA_028566355.1 Doras micropoeus | reverse complement strand
TACACACACACACACACACACATAGCATTTTATATTGTTTTTAAAAAAGTATGTATTTTCCATACATGCTTTTCATGCTGACTTTTCCATAAAACATTTTTTCCAGCTAGTGGTTTCGCATATTCCATAATTAAAATTCATATTGATTCACTTTAATAGGAACACCTGTACACCTGTTCATGTATGCAGTTATTCAGGCAGTTACCGTAGCCATGTGGCAGCAGTGCATGATACCATGCAGATACAGATTCAGAGCTCCAGTTAATGTCCACATCAGACATCCAAACGAGTTTACGCAGAAAACTCTAGGGATCACTATGGAAAACACCTTGTTAATAAGAGAGATCAGAGAAAAATGGCCAGACTGACTCAAGCTGCCAGGAAGGATATAAGAACTCATAATCACTCTTTACAACCACGGTGAGCATCTCAGAATGCACAACACATCAAACCTTGAGGTGGATGGGCTATAACAGACCATGTCAGGTTCCACTTTTGTCAGCCAAGAACAAGAATCTGAGGCGGTCAATGGCACAAACTCACCCACACTGGGCAGTTGAAGGTGGTCTTGATCCAGCTCAAGGTTTGATTTGTTGATTTGCTTTTCTGGCTCATCACGGTTGTAAAGAGTGTTTATTTGAGTTACTGTAGACCTGTCAGCTCAGACCAGTCTGGTCATTCTCCTCTGATCTCCCTCATCAATGTGGTGGGTTTTTTTTTTTGCACCATTCTATGAAATTCTATTCTATGAAATACTCAAACCAGCCCATCTGCTACCAACAGCCATACCGCAGAGATCACATTTTTTCCCCCATTCTGATGTTTGTTGTGAACAGTAACTGAAATTCATGACTTGTATCTCCATGATGTTATGCATTGTGCTGCTGCCATATGATTAGCTGATTGGATTAAGTGCATTAATAAACAGGTGTATTTGCAGTGTGTATATTTTAGTAATTATAATAATAATAATAATAACAACAACAACAACAACAACAACAACAACAATAATAATATTATTATTAGTAGTAGTAGTAGTAGTATATGTAGTATATGCAAATGAACCTGCTCTTTACATGTTTTTGGTGCTGGGGTATATGAATTATCAGAGTGTGATGTAGACATTTTGTCATCCAGCTCTCTGTACTGGTATCGGTAAACATACATTCATGGTATAAAAATCTCAGTAGATCAGATTTGAAAATGTAATTCCATACTAATCCCGTTTATCAAGAGAGTATCAGCCCCAGAAGAAGAAATTACCCATTTAATTCAGAAAATCCTATTTTAAACAGTGAAAAAAATGTTATAGTCTGTGCTTATGCAGTAATCTTGACCTGATACGTGGAGTAGGTTTTGCTGCGTTGGCCCTAACAATGTTGTTACTGTTGGAGTTCTTCTCTCAGCAGGGGCTGGATTAAAGTTTGTGTGACCCCAGCACTAATTTCATGCTACACAGTTCCACGAATAATGATGTCAGCTGATTAGGTTACCAAAATGGTTGTGTTAGCAGTGAACCCCTGACATGTTCTAATGATCCTGAGGGGCACTGTGTTTGTTGGGTTAGGGGAGTAGTTAGGGTTTGCAGGTCATTCGGAGGGGGTAGCGTGGGCCATGGTGGTGGTGTCCACTGCACCAATTCGGTCCTTGATTCAAAAGAGCTCGGGCAGTTATGAGGTCGAAATGGGTTTTGAAAGGGAGGGCACATAAGGCGAGATAGAGGCTTTGACCTTTTTCAGCTATAATATCACTAGAACTACTTTTCATATCAGTCAGACGTCTGGAGGACAAAACTGTATTTAATTGTAGTGTTGTGTTTTAGCCTCAATCATTTTCTCTTTTGTTTTTTTTTTTCTTTTCTTTACAATCAGACGCACTGAGGGATGAGTAATTGAAGTAATAGAGAGTAATAAGGGCTGGGAAGAGAGAGTTTGGCTTTGCCCCTATTGTATCTTGTGTCACACAGGTTCAGAGGTCATGCAGCCTGCATATTCTATTAGGACACACAGCCTTCACTGGGGCAAATGAGTTTACCCAACAGTAATTAAAATGCCAGCACTGGCCCAGCAAGCTGAATATGGTTGATGGGCCACTGCTAACCGGGTTGACAGCTGCCATGGCTGTCTTTGCCAATAGGCTTGTGCCCTCAGTGAAGAAACTAGCCAAAGCCATCAGATGCAGGAACGCCTCTTCGCTCTCCTCTACTATCTGTATCTTTTTTTCCTCCCATGCATGGCTTTTGTATTATGTTATTGATTAGCATATAATTTAGAAGGAGTGTGATGCCTGTTATTTTATGACACAGGCCATCCATTTTTTACTTATGTTTTTTTTCAGACAAGAGGTTTAACAGATGACCTGGTGCAGCTCGCAGAAAATCAAAAAACGAAAAATGTTTTCAGACTGAGCGTTCTTTCTAACAGGTTCTTGGCCTTGCCTTACTATGACCTTGGTGTAAAACGTGACCTTCAAATCCTGAAGCATCTCTCTCTCTCTCTCTCTCTCTCTCTCTCTCTCTCTCTCTATCTCTATCTATCTATCTCTTTCTTTCTCTATCTCTCTCTCTCTCTCTTCAAATCTTACTGCCTGTGGTTTAGGGTCACTGTCCCTCATTCGTTTTTGTGCTCGGGGTTTAGAGTTGGACCCCAGGCTCTAGAGAGCTTATTCACACAGGCTGGCTGTTAATTTGAGGCCACACTGGTATTCCATTGTGGAGTCGTTTTTTTTTTTTTTCCTTTTTTTTTGGGTTGGGGGGCGGAGAGCCCACTGCTCGGGTGTTATCTGGAGGTATGAAAGTATGTTAAAGAAAGAGTGAGAGTTTCAGTAAGCAGCTTTGGGATTCATTGTGTGCAGCATGCTTTCAAATATTTGCGACCTCTCAAATCCGACACGCTATTCCTCAAAATCTATATTTGAATTGAATTTTGGCTCACACAGACCCATGCACATGAACACACAAAGACTGTGCGTTGTCTGGTTTTTTTGGGCATAACACTCTGAAGTCAATTGGGCTATGGGGGGAAGAATTCATCCCAGCAGGACATTGTAGGAATACCTGGGCGCTAAAGCCACCACATTCTTGGCTGTTCAGTAGTGTGGGAGTCCTATTGTGTGCCTCACCTCCACACACAATGCAGGGAGCGGTGGAGGCCTGGAGCCTCACCTGCCAATCCCAGCTGTCCAGGAGGGCTCTAATCCCTAACTATCAAGCAGGTCAAAACCATCGTGCACACACACACACACACACACATGCACTCACACCCTCCTCCCTACCTGTTCCAACTAATTTCAACCTGTCATCCAAATCAAAGGGGGTACCAAAGTGTTTTTGTTTTTCTTACTTAGCCACCCCCTAACACTTTAGTGAAAGAATGTACATCTTTGAACAAAGTCAACTGTCTTACCTTACCGCTCAGCTTTTCTTGCACCTTCGGTATTCTGACTTCTTGTTTGTTCATTTAAGCTTTCATCAGTTGTGCACTGGCAAGAACAGATGATAAAGTATGGATGCTCAAAGCTCTTAACCACAAAAATGTAGCTGTATAAATGCATTATATTTCTAATAGTCCATCATCTATTATCACTTCGGAGCTGATGACAGATTTTGCTTGATACATAAATATGTCTGTGCACAAGTATATGTCTGTATAATATTCATCCATTAATGAACACTTGTTTCTCTCTCTACAGCACCTTTGTGACTGGAACAGCATGCTGCGAAAACTTTGCTCCTCTTCGGATATGGGACACAGAAAGGTAACGGACACCTCAACACTTATCTCAACTCAACACTTAACACTTAAATAATATTTTTTCCTATATTATAGAAGCTGAAACTTCTGTTCTTACGCAATTCTTCTTGAATATCTTCTCGAAAATCACTGACAAGTGCTGCTCAGTCCTAACCCTAACCCTTACTATTTGTCAGTATAATTAATAACACAAGTAAATGTATGATAATGATAGTTGTTGTTCATAAGCTTCTGAGCTACCTTACTGGGCTTTTTGAGAAGTTCAAAGCTGACTTCAAAATTCCTGTCATGAAAGCCCTGGCTTAAACCTGATACAACCTGACTGGCTTCTGTAATTCCCCTGCTTTACCTGCAGAATTCAGCCTGCTTACACGTTGTCAGTCCAGGGGAGGAAAAATTAAGACGGGAGGAAAAAAAATGGTAGGTTCCGGCACCAAATGACAAGGAAATTCGAGAACGGTTGCTGGAAAGGAGGAGGGGCGATTTACCATGTATATCCCTGGGAATCACATTTTACAAAATTGAAGCTTGAGTGTTGTTCCTTACTTGTAAGTCGCTTTAGATAAAAGCATCTGCCAAATGAATGAATGTAAATGTACAAAAGAGGAGGAGAAATTAAAAAAAAAAATTGGTCCGGGCAGATTTAGATGGGCAAATGCTAGGGCTGAGGTTTGATCTGTGAAGTGCGGATAGGTAGTATCAGGCTGATGGGCCCTGTACTGGCAGATTTTACTTATGAATTATGTGCATCACTGCTATGGAAAGCATTTCAGACAGTGATGTGGCAGCCGTACTGGCAAAATAATAACCATGCATTCTTCTTAACGGTTTTCTTTTTACAATTCCTTTGAATAGACCTGAAGGGGTTTTTGTTAGTATGTACTTTTTTTTTTTATTTATAGTTTGTGTTGTGAGACATGGTCTCAGTAGCATTGCATGACATGTCTCACAGTACGTCGTATTGTCTTTCCTCTCATCTTTGTTCTGCCACATTCGGGTTAGATGTGTCCTTCCTAATGTGTTCCTGTCTGGTAATCAGGTGCACCTTGTGCGGAGCACAAAGCCGCCAGTCACGGGGGGTCGAGAAAACAGCCATGAGCGAAGGGGCGGTGGAATGGGGGCTGTGTGTGCATGTGTGTCCGCTGTTTTTAACGTTTCCCAGACAGACCACCAGCATATTCTTCAGACAGCCACTACCAATATGAGACAACACATTAGGATGGCAACAGTATCAGTGATAAAGGCAGACATCAGATCATAAACACTATTACGCCGTTGGGAGCTGCGCATATAGGTGATGATTATCAAAACAACACAGCTTTCTGCTGTTTTTCAAAGCAGATAAATGTATCTATCAAAGTAGTGAGCAAGTAACTGTAAGCAGTAAATGGTTTCTTTAGATAGCTCTATGTTAAATTTCATGCAAAAAATGAATATCACAAGCCCTTCCTGTTAAGTGCATTGCGCTTTATTCCCAAAACGCCTGCATGTGTTGTTTTTTTTTTAACTCTGTTTTAAATAATCAAAGCGTTGTGCGACAGTTGTGTTTGCAGGGCAATTAGAACGATGAGAGATCTTGTATTCCCATCTTTTGTTTATCTGGTTACCTCAAGAACCACTTTAAGTATAATGACAAGTGTCCCTGACATTTTTCACAAAAGATGGGGGCACCTTTTTGAACACTGCATGTTGACTGGAAAGGAGAATAAAAGAGGAGACATGTACAGGCCAAGATCTCTCTCACCCTCATGTCTCAGCAGCGCAGCTGACCAGCTGGTGGGGAAACAGACTGTGGAGTTATGACAGAATGACTGAGCAACATGCAGTATTCGAATGCCACAGAATGTTGCGCAATCAGTTACTTTACTGATGACCTTATTTGTTTATTTTTTTTCTTTCAAAAAACGAATGAAGAAGTGGGCATGTTTCCATCCACAAAAATGAACTAAATGACTGTTATATTTGAATATTAGTGTAAAAGATAAATTATCCATTAAGTGTTTTATTTATCCTGACCCTCCAATTGGTGGCCACACTTGATCAGAAATGTATGTTATGGTTCACATCCTTTCTTACTTGACTATATGGTCCAGAGGGCTGAGATCGCCCTGAGTCCCACACAAGTGGTGCTTAAAAGGCACCCCTAACTTTTCATGAGGCCGTCGGTCATGGATAAACAGAGAGAAAAGCCATCAAAGAACCATACAATTGCACTGAAATTCCTCGCATTCTTCCCTGAAAGAGAGGGTTAAATGTCTGGATCTGGCAGGAGCTGTGTTTTACAAATTGCAATCTCATTGTTTTTTAAGAGAACGCGTGTGACATTTAAAAGTCTCCATTGTCCAGCCCCCTGACATTCCATGCTGGGCTTTTTTTTTTCCTTTCCTTCTTTTTGCTCTCTCTTAGCTTGTGGTTATTTCAACTCTCAGCTAAATTGGTTGACGAGCAGACGGTGCAATGCTATTTCTGTTTGTTTTAGGCACTGAAAACCCCAGCAGGGTTCTTTATGTACCTGTCTCCCATCCTTTCAGGGCACTGACTGTTTCCCATAGCTTCCCTGTGCCAGTTTACCCTCTATACTTAACCTTACAAGAGCATCAATGGAAAATCACATTTTCTGTGGCTCCAATACGCATAGAAATGCCCTTAGCCTCTCCCTTTTTTAAAATCCATCAATTAATTAAAGGTTCCTTTCATAAGGGGTGTGTGTGTGTGTGTGTGTGTGTGTGTGTGTGTGTGTGTGTGTGTGTGTGTGGCCCAAATGGCTACAGAAAAAGTAAGGACTTTCTCTGGACTTAAGAGACCAGCCCCTTAATTTTGCTCACAACTAATTACTAACACATGTCGTTCTTTATAGCCCAGAATTATTATTTAAGAGCTTGACAATTATATCAGGACATAAAAATGGACAGACCACTTGTCACCTTTTTTTTGTTACACTCTTCTGGAACTGTCTGGAAATACATATCATTAATGCACATAGAAACAAAATGAATCAGATATAAATATGTTAGTCCGTTTTCCTAACATATAGGTGGGAATTAGTGCTTTGCAGTTCTGTATCCAGGGGTCAAAGAGGATTAACATGAGGTCAGGAGCCTCCAAGGAGTGATTTAAAAGAGCCTGGAATATAAAGCATTTTCCCTCTAGTTTGT
The DNA here is from genome assembly GCA_028566355.1 of Doras micropoeus. Lineage (NCBI taxonomy): Eukaryota > Metazoa > Chordata > Actinopteri > Siluriformes > Doradidae > Doras > Doras micropoeus. Next base: position 16,932,854 of record JAOUQY010000042.1, on the reverse strand, counting down.
CTTGCTGCATTTGGTGGCAATTTTGTCTGTGATCACTTTAACAGGTTGCACATCTCAAATGCCCCTAACTGGTCTATGTGTGACCTCTTAACTCCCCCATGTGTTTGGGCGTTAGACATCTCCCTCGGCAAGCAGCACAGAGCAGCAAAATAAGACATGATAAAGTCCTAATCCTTTCTGCTCTTTGGTTATGCTTATTCAGAGAAGCCATGTGTTATTGCACCCTTGTTATGCCATGGGTTAGTCCACCCTTGAATAAAACTTACATTGCCTTTGCAGTCTTACTGCTGTATAACACTAAAACCACCATTGTGTGTGGTCTGCTGTCATATCCGATTGTACTGCTGACTTTCTGTAGACCCTCTGTAATACAGATGAATACCGATTACTCCAGTTTCTATAAAATATCTATTAGCTTTGTAAAATAGCTTTATAAAATATGAGCAGTTTTGCTAGTATACAGCAGAATTAGTTTGACCTGTGCTTTTCAACATCCTAAAGCCCTTCTTTCATCATCAAAAGCATCCATTTAGTCAAATTCCCTTTCTGGGCAGCTAGGACAGGTATGGTTTCACCTGACATTTCCAGAGCTCTCAGAGCTTGCCCGACATACTTTGTGATGCTGTCAGATCAGACGCTGGGCCGGCTGTGGAGAGAACAAGGCTGGCCGCCATGCAGATGCAGCAATTTGAAAGATTACACGGTTATCCTCCATCCTGTAATCTTCATAGGTCTTCTCAAGGAAAAAAATGGCACACATAAAAACCTGTGACCTAACAATTTAAGAATCCTGGTGTTTGCTCCTCTGCATGGAACAGTGCTATTACTGGCTTTAAAATCAGAGCACAGATGTGTGGACTTCTTTTTACGACGCTTGTTTTTCTCGCTTCACGCTTTGACATTTGCGGAGGGCCAGGCAGACACCGGATGTGCCGTATTGACATGAGTTTACACATTATTCCTAACCAGTCCATAAAACCATGTGAGGCGAAGCACTGTAATGAGAAGTTGTTTTTTTTTTTTTTTTTCAAGACCAATTGACTGTTTCCATTGTCCAGTACTCTATCCACAACTGTAGGTAGTCGCTAAGCTGCTGTTTTAGCAGTAAGGGGTAAATGATGAGTTCTTGCTTAACATAGACACCCATGGGCCAAAGGGGCAGTTTGTCTGTTAGGCCCACCAGGGGTATTGCCTTTAGTTCTGGAAGCCTATCTTTTAAAAAGGCTGTGTCTAATAAGACCCCCCCTTGTCCCCTGGAGCGAAGGTTGGGGATTACCAGTCTGCCCTTGGTGAACAAGCTCGCAGGAGACCCCAAACGTGGGGGGTGGTTGCTATGGGCATTGGACTCCTCTAAATAGTTGCTAGGGACCAGGTATCAAAGGTCCACAAGTCGCACACAGTCATGGTCATGAAGGGAATTAAACAGCAACAATGAAATTGTTATTCTACAATAATCTGGCTTCTGCGGTGTGGGTCAGGGAGGCGAGGAGGGCGCAGCAGGCCTGTTCAGCCTGTGATCATAGGAGCGTGGTGCTAACATGGGCATCCCCCCTCGATCTCTCCTTCTCCTCCTCAGACCCTCTCTTCTCTCTGTCCTCCTTTTTTGTTCCCATACACATCTAAGAATAGAGCTCGGCACTGGTCGTAATCTGCTTTCTCAGCCCATTCAGCTAGGTGTTTACTTTTTTCCTCCATCTCCTAGGATTTTAGTTATCCTTTGTGTGGTCTACGAATGATGGGAATATGGGAATATAGTGGGATTTAGAGGTAATTAACTGGGCAAATTAAGGCATTTGGTCTGAAATGACAACTGAAGGATTGGTCACACTAACATATCAACTGAGACTTAAGACCTTGAGACAACCTTATAAGTGCATCTAATACACTGAACAAGCACTGAGGTGTTAAATAACCTCTTTCCAAATCACGCTTTTTAAACAACTTGTTTTTGGCCCAGAGCAAGCATGCTGGATTTACTCTCCTGTGTCAACTTTGAAGCCCGTCCCTGTAATTTTTTGATGCCTGCAATTTCTTTCATGGTGTTTGCTGAGGAATAGTCTATAACTTATCTCGTGTTGTGTTCTCCACACTCTCCCACAGGTGTGACCTGGTGACGTGTCTTGGCACAACGTTCCGCAGAGGCGCAGGTGTGTTGGATATTGTGTATGAGTCTCCCTTCCAGCTCCTCACCTGTGGATATGACACCTTCATCCGCTACTGGGATCTGCGTGTCTGCTCCAGGTACTTGAGGCGGGAGGAGAAGGGGATCTCCCAAGTCCTGAAAGCAGAGTGTTATGAGGTGTCAGTGCACCATTGTATAGCGTTTTGTACAACCGAATGCGAAGCACTACTTCTCTTGCACTGCATGGCCGATGCACGGATTGAATCGGACTTGGGGTGAATTGTGCCATCAGCAGAACCCGGCTTGTCTGCACAAAGTAATAAAGTTAGTTAGTGAATCTCTCTCTGAGAGCTTGTGAGGAAGATTAGTGTTCTCAGTTAATCTAATAAGCCCTCCTGTGCATAGAGCACCATTTAGACAAAAAAGGAGCCAGGCCTGAGACTCCTCTTGGCTCGGTGGACACCATTGTTCCTACAGGCTTCTGAAAGGGACCCCCTCTTTAAGAGGGACCCTCACTGTAGGACTCTGACCCACCCAGGTCTGCAACACTCGGTGGCCATATTGATGTGGTGCTGTGCATCACCAGGGCAACGGGTGAGCTCGAGGGATCAGTGAGCCACTTGTGAGGCAGACTGGGCCTCTATGTCGGGCCATGACAGGGGACACACCCACACACAATCGCATATGGGCAGTCATGTAACACAAATCAGAGGTGATTGAAAGAGGCCCTGGAGAGTTCAGGGAGGCGCAAATGTCCCCTTTTAAGATATCAATAATTCACAGTGTGACCAGTCAGGGGGCAATATGTGGTCAGTCCTCAGATGGAGTGAGTAGTCATGTGAAAGTTGTTCTCATTACTAGAAAAGGGATAGTTAATACGGACTGTGTGAAATGCTAGTGACAGGTGTGAGTGTGAAATGAGCAGTGACAACCATTGTCACTGTCGTTACACTAATTGTTTTTTTCCTGACAAAAAAGAAGTTCACTCCAACTTGCTTCTGTCCTTTTACATTTATAGCATTTGTCAGACACCATTGTCCAAAACAATCATATACTCAGGGGGTTTTAAGTTTGAGGTTGTAGTTTCCTCTAGTCAGAATGTTCCTGTTATTTTACACCACATGAAGAACAGGTTGAGAGGCAGTAAAATTATTTGCAGTAAAAGTGTGTGTGTGTGTGTGTGTGTGTGTGTGTGTGTGTGTGTGTGTGTGTGTGTGTGTGTGTGTGTGTGTGTGTGTGTGCGCGTGCACATGAGACCTAAAGAGAGTCCAGACACCTCATCCCATGTTGTCCTCCTGCCCTATTGTCTGTTCCACACATCAACCACACTCTTTTCCCATGATTTATTCATTAGTGCCATTAACGGAGAACTGATCTCCACTGGGTTAGCGCATCTCACCTATTTTCTCAGCTTGCACCTTTAGGTAAATGAGTTTAATTCATATAAAAACAATTATCCTTAATGTGCACAAGGAAACAGTCCCAGTGCTTTTGGTCCTGCACTGAGGAAATGGCGAGGTGTGACAGTGAGTGTAGAGTATAGCATGTGTAATTTACATTTTTCTGTTGCTTAGCATTTAGCAGAACCCTACACAGTAAACTGCTCTCGTCAACAGGAAGTGTGTGATGGAGTGGGAGGAGCCTCATGACAATGCACTTTACTGTATGAAGACCGATAAGAATTATATGATTGCCAGTGGCTCCTCCTATTACGGAGTGGTGCGTCTGTGGGACAAACGGCAAACCCGCTGTTTGCAGGTGAGTGTTTGTGTGTTTCACACTTTGGTTTACTTTGTCTACGTGGTGGAATGTAGTATATGTAGTGAAATGTAATGTGCATAGTGCTTTTGTTCAGTTGCATATAATGTGGTTAACATTCCAGATGTTCCAGCTGACCTCCACTACCAGTAGCCCAGTGTACAGTCTGTGCTTCAATGCCACGCACCTGTATGCCGCCCTTGACTCAGCCCTCTACTCACTGGACTTTAGAACCTCAGAGCCCAGGCCCAAGAGATAAAACAGCTTACTTCCAACACACACACACACACATACACACACAGTTACATGTGCCTTGGCTTTTAAGTCTACATTACACAACTTCAGCACCTTTTCCCTCCAGCTCTGACATCGAGCCTTTGACCTTTTACCCTTCCAAAACCTCAGCTTAGAACTTCAGGAACCCCATTAAAATATCTGTACCCAGTGTGGCCTTGGATTGGTGCCACAGATAGTAGCAGATAGTTGTCATTTCTTCACTAATCTGTGTCACTGGCTGTTGAGAGGAGCAAAGGGAGCAGGGTTCATGACCTTCTGTGACCTAAGCTTTAACGGATTTAACACATTGCCAGCGACCTGTGGGATTATAAAACAAACACTGCTCAGTGCTGTCCGAACGCCCCATGGGTATTTATACTGAAGCGTACATATACAGTACGATAACTTTATTTTTCCTGTTGTGCTTGAGCTGTTCGTTTTTTTTCCCCCTCGAAAAAAAGGTTAGTTGTATCGGTTGGTTTGGTTTTGTGCTTTATGAATTTCTTCTGGCTGCAGTTAAGATGTTGTGAAGGTACTGCTTTTATTCAGCAATGTTTCTGTATAGATGCCACTTTAGGCAAATAAAGATTTTATACTGTAAAAACCGTTCCGTGTCTCTTTAGCTGTGTTCTCTGAATCTTGCAGCATGCCAAAGGGTTACATTTAGAGATAGTTTTAAAAATAAGAATTACAGGTAGCACTAAGTACTAAGTTAATATTCCATTTTGGCGCTTCAGTGCTGTTTAAATTTAATTTTACAGTGTACATCTACTTGACTACTTGACATAATGTAACTGGGCTGCTAGTGCATGTTTTTGTTGAGCTGTTTGAAACTTTTAACTTTGAATGGGCTCGAGAGCTTCAAAGGAAATGACTCACCCTGTCGTAACATGCAAGCTGAGAGAGTACACTGAAAACTGAAATACTGCTGTTGAATGTGATGGGTTTTTGGGGCTACTTGTTAGGTTTTTCACTGAATATCCCTTCATCCCTTACACATCAGAAAGCTTGGAGACCTGAGCTATAGGTTGTGTTGAAAAGAAAGAGATCATTCTTGCAGCAGTGGCCTTAATGCCTGCGTGTGGCCGTGGGATCTCCGGTGGTCATGATGTTAGAGCACAGACATCTGCCGGAGGGAAGAAGACAGAGTAAGTGCGAGTGTCTTCTGGATGTGCGCTAAATGCTGTTTTACGTCGCACTAGTGTCTGAGTGAATGACCATTCAGAGAGAGCGAGCAGGGGCCTGCACTGACATGGTTAATTCACAGACCTTCCCAAAACAAACATCTCTCTCCTTTAATGTTAAAGCCCCTGGATTTGACCTGACAGAGGATCACATTGGAAAGGTGTTGCCCCTTAACACTCTACTTGGGTCTCCTTTCTCTCCCAGGTTGCTGAGGAAAACCTCAAATGTGAGTCAGATCTTAAGTAAATAACATCAAAAGAAATATCAAAGAAGCAATGTTCCAGGGAGCACTGACACTGAAATAAAATAAAATCCATGAACATGTTTATGAACATGTACGTTTGTATTTAGAAATGTACATGCTTGTGATTCAGGATCTTTTTGATACTAGAAAATGTATATATATAAGTTGATGTATGTTATTCATCTCTCTCTCTCTCTCTCTCTCTCTCTCTCTCTCTCTCTATCTCTATATATATATATATATATATATATATATATACTCAAAATATGCTACAGAGCCAGTTTAATATACGGTTAGGCATCTAAATACTAGATCCAAAAACCTTAAAGGCTGGTTTAAAGATTAGTAGGAAAGGGATGCTTAGCGTTGTAAATGCATGGGGGGTGTAATTTATGGACAACGATGGAACAAATGAGATCATATTCAAACTGGGACAATCCATTAGCTGATTTTGCCATTTAACATGAAAGGTATGTCTACACCTCCGTGCAGGGACTGTACAGTAATGCAGGAAATATGGCCTCTTGGGACATGAAACAGCGGTCAGTTAAATAAATAATAATCTGCTACTTTTGGGCTCAGATGGAAATGAGTACTCATGCCCAGATTTCTCATTAGTACATATGATCTCATTAGTAACAACTTAGATTCACCTGCAAATTCGACATCAAAATTTGCTGCTTGCTTTTTTTCATAACCACTTTTTGCTTGACTACTACCACCTTTCTGACCTTCCCTCTGTTCTCTCCTGTCCTTATGTCCATAATTATATTTTCTCCAGCCTTTGTGGTAAAGCACACAGAAGTGCAGCTGACTGGCCTATCAAGATGATTAAGTGAAAGTGATTAAGTGATTATTTTGTAAATAATCCACATGGCATGTAAAAGCATCCAGTTTGAAATACAATTCTGTAACTACATCAATAGTATTCAAATTATGGCAAGTGGGTTAAAGTCTTGACTCTTAGAGAAAATGCACATGAACTTTACATGTGAATAATTAAATGCTTCGCGCATGAATATTATGGGATTTCTTTATGCATATTACATGACATGTTTCACATAGATTTTTAACATATCATGGACTTGATGCGTGGAAATGTACTGCTTGTGTTTTTATTTTATTTCACATCTGATTGTTTTACACGATTAATTTTTTTTCTCACAGTTTCAGATACACGAAGTATTCCCATGATGCCATATACATTTATCATATATTTAAGGATCATATTTAGATAATCTTATGTGGAAAAACATGATCACGTGATCAATGATGCACATTTTTTAGTATCACGCACAGAATACGAGACGTCAGTGAAGAAAACGAGGGTGAGCAGCACCTATTATTGTTCACAGAGGAAGTTAGAGGAATGGAGAACACTCCTGGGAACATTTCCATCCAAATGATTCTTTTAAAAAAATCATTCAAATCATTTAAAAAGTTGTAAAAATGAATGGAAAAACTACTAATCTTAAGATTTGTGTCACGTGACATCGTTAGTCCTCTGTCTCTGCCTGACCGGACCACTAAACGCGCGCGCGGGAGAGCAGGACGCGTACACGCGCGCCGTCTCCGGTTCTCCCAATTGTCTTTCTCTATCCTGTCTGTAACAGGGACATAATACACACACACACACGGTCACCATGAAGAGAGTTCACAATATTGTGTTATTCCTAATTTAGCCTACTCTCTCTAGGCGAGTTGTTCCACTATAAATAGTTATGGAGCGATGGGAAAGGAGACACACATCAGCTCAGCTTTACAGGTCCGAGTAAACTGCATAAGTCGTGAATCATGTAAGATACAATTTCCACAGGCTGTAATAGGTTATGTCAATCAAGAGGTTATTGGGGATATTTTCAAAAAGGTTCCTGAAAAGGAAGAACGGAGATTTGCGCACATCTGTACAGAGGCGCAGCTGGATTAAGGAGACAGGAGTGTGTTATTTCCTAATTACAGAAAATATAGCCAGATCTTTAGTTCACGATAAACTACAAATAATATGGCGACCAGGGTTTTTTTTTTCCATCAATAAATAAATAAATAGATAGATAGATAGATAGATAGATAGATAGATAGATAGATAGATAGATAGATAGATAGATAG
>JAOUQY010000042.1:16894712-16905097 GCA_028566355.1 Doras micropoeus | reverse complement strand
GTGTTACACCGCTACCGAAAGTTGCATGAGCAGCAGCTTGAAAAGAAGCGGCGGCTTGCGTCACGTGCCTCGGAGGAAGCATGCGATGGCTTGGCCCTCCCTGACTGGCGGTTCATCGTGTGACGTGGGGGGAATGCACCGATGGGTGGGAATTGGAGACGACTTAATTAGGGAGAAAAATCGGGGGAAAAAAAAAAGCCACCTGCCTAACATTGTGTAGGTCCTCCTTGTGCCACCAGAACAGCTCTGACCCATTGTGGCATGGACTCAACAAGACCTCTGAAGGTGTGCTGTGACATGACGCCAAGACATTAGCAGCAGAAGTTGCAAGGTTAGGCTTCCATGGATCAGACTTGTTTGTCCAGCACACCCCACTGACGCTCGATTGGATTGTCATCTGTGGAATCCATTCCTGAACAACTTTTGCAGTGTGGCGTATTTTCCTGCTGAAGGAGACCGTTGCCTTTAGGGAATACTTTGATCTGGAACAATGTTTGGGTAGGTGGTACGTGTCAAAGTAACATCTGCATGAACCAGGACCCAAACTTTCACAGCAGAACATTGCCCAGGGCATCACACCAGCTTGCCTTCTTCCCATAGAGCGTCTTGGTGCCATCTCTTCCCCACATGCATCCGTCTATCCATGTGATGTAAAAGAAAACTTGATTCATGAGTCCCGACCAACTTTTTCCATTGCTCCGTGGTCCAGTTCTGATGCTCATGTACCCATTTCAGGTGCTTTTGGTGGTAGACAGGGGTCAGTGTGGACACTCTGTCTGGTCAGCCGAATGCACAGCAAGCGGTGATGCACTGTGTGTTCTGACACCTTTCAGCAATTTGTGCTACAGTAGCTTCTCTGTGGGATCGGCCCAAACGGGGTAGCCTTCCTTCCCTACGCACATCAACGAGCCTTGTGTACACATGACCCCATTGCTGATTCACTGATTATCCTTCCTTAGACTACTTTTTGGAGAGTGCTATCCACTGCATACCAGGAAGTCCCCAAAGACCTGCTGTTTTGGAGATGCTCTGACCCAATAATCTAGCCATAGCCATCACAATCCTCATGCACGCCCATTTTTCTTGCTTCCAACACACCAACTCCAAGAACTGACTGCTCGCTTGCTGCCTAAAATATCACACACCTTTACAGGTGCCGTTGTACAGCGATTAATAGGGTTATTGACTTCACCTGTCAGTGTTTTTAATGTTCTGGCTGATCAGTGTCCGCAAAACACTTCAGGAACTCAGTCACTTCCAAAGGCGTCCTTATCACATTTCTGTAATGTTCTACAAATACACTGAGTCGAGATCACAGTATCCTATAATACCCAAGTATTAATGCACTGATTGTAGAACCAGTGGAACTTTGGAACTGTGTGAGACGATAACGCTCCTCTGTAGAAGGATGCAACTACTTCTATGTGACGCAGTTCAATAAGGAAGCACTGACATTTGTTGCTCAGTGCTTTTCACACCCACTAGCAAACCTGCAGCATAATCAGATTACTGTAGAGACTAGGATATCACCGAGACTGATCTCATCTCTGTGATAATTATGGCATATCATCTGCTGAGTCAAGGGTTACAATTGGTTGTTTTTCATCTAGCAGCCAATACAGCTGGTCCTGACAGACTTGTCCCAGTGTAACTCAATCAGGTCAAGTTCCTGTAAACAGATGCCTTGTGCCTCCCTATTTGGAGAAGTAAAGCCCACTCGCCAGAAATGGCTGTGCTTTATTGGGACAAAGTTTCACACGCTCAGATCTCATGATGTCATTGACCTACACTGGCTTTTCCACTGGCTAGCAAGAAATCCTGCTCAAAGTTAAGCACGTTCTCCTCTGGTGATTTGATGCCAGTTGTGTCCAAGATTATTCAGATTATTCATTTGTAGGAGTGTAACGATACAGTCTGCTCACGATTCAATTCGGTTCACGATACAATTCGATTTTCTCACGATATTTTAAACAAAATTGAAACAATTATTGAAAGTTAGTTCTTTTTTATTTCTGAAGTGTCAAACAATGCACGTTTTTTGCAGCTTCACCATATCTGAAATAACTGAGTGAAAACATTCCTTTTTTGAAGAATGACAGTTGAAAATCATGTGCCGTTTTCTTGAGTAAAAACTTTAACAAAGAATTTTTAGTCTCCTTCGAATTAAAAGAAAGCGGCAGCTATCCGCCTCACTCGACCTAACAGCTGAGTGACGTTTACACAGTTTAGTCCTGCTTGGGAAGTAACCTTTAAGGTGTGGGCAAAACACATTGTGTGGTGCTAATCCAGCCTGTTTCACTGCTATTTCGAGCATTGTCTGTAATGACAGCAATGTTGTGATTAGCTTTTTCAAGCTCCCACTCCGAAACGGCCAATTTCCTTGGCTATGTTTATCCCGGTGTGTAACTCGAAAAGAGGGCAAGTTTGGAGTAGGAAGCTCGGCGTTTCCCATCTCATGTGCCGTTATAGTGACACAGCTCTGGGTAGCCGTTGTAGTCCACCCGTCTGTGGTTATCGCTACACTTTGTGCCTCTTTCAATGCATCACGTTTGCTTTTGTTTTGAAGCTGCCTGGCTGTTCATGAGGCTGAAGACTGTGGTGTATGAGAGCATGACGTATGACATGCTAGTGAGGATGGAGCCCTCTACTGTTCAAAAAATGCTATTACATACATTAGATGCCGTTATTAACAGAGCGCAGTTGATATCCATCTCCATGATGCACATCGTCACATTTTTGCATCGTGATGCATCATGGCACGATGTATAGTTACACCGCTAGTCATTTGATATAGGTGGAATCACCACCATATGAAAATATTTTACTTGTCTTTGTCTTTAGGGACTTTACCATAAGTTAAAGTGATTCCGCTCTTCTTAGTCAGTCCTGAAAGAAGCATGCTATGTGATGCAGAAAGTGCCAGATTCAGGGTTTTATTGATTAATGCTGCATTTGACTTGGAAATTCGGCAGGCAGAATTACATCATTTTCAAGCCTTTGAGTGGGGGAAAAGCCAACGGGTTTGTCTTTTGATAGGAACAAGCTAGCTGTGATGAGTGATGTACAGTATATTTATCATGGTCAGTGTTACAGATTTGCTGTCTGTTTATTGATCTAAAGCAAATACAGCATAACACATTGAAGGGCAAGAGATGCTACTTTCTGTCTCTTTATAGTGTGATCAGCCAGGTTAATATTGCATTACATACTGAACTTGTGGTTTAGGAGACTGTCCAGAGTTCCTGAGTAGGAATCAACGGCCAAGTCAGAGGTTGAAAATAATGCAGTATAAATATTTTGGAGAGAAAAGCAGACAGAGACAGTCGACCAAAATCTAATCAGTTGTCTATGATGGCCTATTAGGGCCATTAAAGGAAAAACATTTCCAGAGCAAAAAAGTCATAAGTTTACGAGAAAAAAAGAAAAACAGGAGTTCATGTCATTGTGTGTCCTCAGGATCCGTTTTGGGTGGCAGTGATAAACACCTGATTAAATATTCAAACAAGCACGATTCATGAATTTGAGAAAGATTTAAGAACATGAAAGGTGATCCCCTCAGGTGCTGCAGTAGAAAAAGCAGAAAACATAATAATAATAATAATAATAATAATAACTATGAGATGTAGTGCAGGATGGAAAAAGAAATACATTTATGTTACATTTATGGCATTTGACAGACACCCTTATCCAAATTGACTTACATTTATCTCATTTACACAACTGAGCAGTTGGGGGTTGGGGGCCTTGCTCTGGGGCCCAGCAGTGACAGCACGGGGGTGAACATTAACTGAAACTGTTGACCTGTATCTGCATGATTTTATACATTGTGCTGCTGCTAGACTAGTTCCCTCCAAAGTATTGGAACAGCAAGATCAGTTCTGGCTTTTTGCTATACGGTGAAGACATTTGGGTTTGAGATTAAAAGTTGAATAAAACAATAGATCTGAATTCCAGGTTTCATTTCCTGATATTTCAATCTAGATGTGTTGACTCTGAAAATGGCACCCTTGGGTGTAGACCACCACTTTTCAGGTGTGGACTTAAACATAACATTAATATTTGGTAGCATATTCCTTGCTTGCAATAACTCTATCAAGCCAGTGACCGACTGACATCACCAAACTGTTGCACTGAAACCCAAGAGCTTCCTGAGGCAAAGAAATAGAATGATCCTGAATGACTGAGTCAGTCACCTGACTCCAACCACTGAGCTCAACAAATTGTGTATCCTTTTCACTTTACTGAAGATAAACCTGGAGGCAGAAAGACCGACAAACAAGCAGCAATTGAAGGCCTGGAAGCTGAGCATTTGGTGATGTCCAGAATAGAAAATACAGAATAGAAAATTAGACTCTTCAGTATTTATTTTTATGCAGTAATCTAACATGCTGTGATGTAACAGTGGACTCATTGCTAGAAATATTGCTGGAAGAACATTGCTGATTCTAATTGATGGAATGGAAGATCCACTTTTCTGGTGGAAAATAAACAGGAAATTCTTCCTTATCTTAGCAAAACTTGTGTGTGTGTGTGTGTGAGAGCATGTGTGTGTGTATGTGTTTGTCAGTACCATATTTAAAAGGCTTTTCAGTATAGAGTGTAGTAATTTATGCTCTCTGCTCTTTCTTAAAATCCATAAAATGCTAGATATGATTGTTTTCCTATCAAAATGCACCTACCTTATTTAATTATGCTCTTTGTCTTTCTATAAGTTAGCTTATTTGTTTCCCTTTTGCACACAACCATATTAGTTTAATGTTATTTATGTTTATGCCACAGTTCCATTTATGCTGGATTCTTAACTCAGAAGGTGTGGATTCATTTTCTATAATCGCATAGGTCTAATTGTATTTCCACCCATTACACAAGTGTTCGATTCATATTAATGCATTCTGTTTAATGTTATTGTTTCTGTAGGAACAGCTCATTCATAGAGACTTGAAAGGCGAACACTCCACACACTTGTGCCTGATAACAAATGGGTTAAGAGATAACTGGCACTAACTTGTCTCATGGATGTTAGATTACATTAAAATATAACTGCAGATGATATAAAGAATAAAGCTGTTAATGAAGTTGAATGAATGAATGTATAGTACTAGCAACCACAAAGCGTATTTTTATGTTTTAGGGTTCTGGCTGGTCTGGACCGTCATCATCATCCTGAGCTGCTGCTGCGTGTGCCATCATCGCCGCACCAAGCATCGCCTGCAGCAGCAGCAGCGACAGCATGAGATCAACCTCATTGCCTACAGAGAGGTTCACAACTACACCTCACTGCCTTTCTACTTCAGTGAGTAACCTGTTGATTTCTGCTTTTCAGCCCCCCATTGCTTTGCCTGCCGTGTAGGCTGTTCGATCAGTTAAAGGTTTTGCACACAGCGTTGTCCCAGAACTTTGACAGCTGTGTCCACACATTAGCATGTTGTTAGAACAGAGAGCCAGTTATTATATTCTATTCAAGAAAACAAAGTAATCCTTGAAAAAAATAAAAATAAAAGACACCGTTTTCTCCAGTTTCTCATTTATAACCTGTAAGTATTTTTTCAGCATTTTATTATGTTATCTCTGACTCCCATCCAAAGCCACAACATTAAACATTTACATTTAAAAAACACATGTCAGAAATTAACTAAGAAACTAAAATTGTCCATTTGTGATAATTTATTGAAATTTGCTGGAATTGATGGAGTTGCTATGTAAGAACTATTTGTTAAGATCAGTTTAGCTGTATATAAGGGTTAGTCACCAAAATGGCCAGGTATAGAATGCGTTAGTTTACTATTTATGGAAATGTCATACTTGAAAGCCTCTCCCATCCATTCTTTTTGCTTTCTAGGGTTTCTACCCAGCTACCTCTTACCTGCATATGAAGAGGTGGAGAACAGACCCCCAACTCCTCCTCCTCCATACAGTGCCTCGCAACCAGGTCAAAGCACAGATTCAGTCAATCCTGAGCAAACCGATGAGCTGTGCCCATCGCTACAGACAGGCCCCACAGCCGCTGCAACAGAGAGCAACTCCACCGTGCACTGCATTGAAGAGACCAATCAGCCTCCTGCTCATCGGACAACAGGTGATGCGCACAAACCCTACCTGAGCTTTGAGGAGGACCAGCAGCAGCAGGTTGCATCAGCCACTTCACCTGAGATAACTAAGAATGGCAAAGAGCCCTCAAGGTATGGGGATCAAGCGCTGGATAGTTGTCCCGAGAGCAAGGACAAGACAGTGGGGCGCCATAGACGCTTTACTGGAGACTCAGGGATCGAGGTGTGTGTATGTAGCCGTGGGCCAGGGGACGGAGAGGATGAGGAAGAGGATGAGATGAAGGAACTCGAGGGACTTCTGTACAGAGAGGAGTTACAGAAGCAGGACTTCTGTGATACTTGTAACCCTCATAACGATGGCCTTCAAGGGCCAGGGGATGAGGAGCAGGGCTTTGCTGGCCCAGAGAGGAGCCCTGAGCACAGGGAACCTCCTGTCCAGCGCCTCCCTATAAGTCTTCAGTTACACACCATTAATGAACAGGAGGCTCCTCAGCATGGCAGCAGTGCAGATCCCCAAAGCTAAGCACCACCACATAATAAAGTGACTCTTGTGGTTTGCTGTCTCCCTTTACTTTCTCACCGTACTGTTGCTTTAGCTGTGTATCATAAGTGTGTCTGTTATGCAGTGTTGTTAGATTCTTCTATGAATCCAGCAAAGACATTTTCAAAGACAGGCTGTGGTCAAGGACACTGCAGAAAAGAAACTTATTCATTTGCTAGGCATATAACCGCTGCTTACCACTGAAGAAGGTGTAGGTTATTTTAGACCCAGTGAGGGTCTCTGCTCACGGTCAGCAAAGAAGGGATTTCAAAGGCTGATGTCAATATTTAAATAATGAATGATTTAGGAGCTGCTGTTGAAAGCTGACATTGTGTGTTTGTATAGGGCAATTCAATATAAATGTTAAACTGGAATTCATTTTAAACCTGAAATACACACAGATATTTGGCATTCAGTTTGTTATTCCCCCTTTTTAGTAAGGTTTTTATTTTTGTATAACGTTAGACAAAGCCACTAGCACAATTTATACAACTATGTAATCTGGCTGCTAGGTGTATACAAGATGTTTTTGTTTGTTTGTTTTTGTGCTTTCAGTCCACCCCAATCTGTTAGTCTAGCACTGTCATTGGTACAATTATTTAAGAAGTGTTCACGCTTTTTTTTTTTTTTAATCATACGCTACGTGGCCAAAGCTGAGAGAATTCCTGACCATCATACCCATATGTGGGTCTTCCCTAAACTTCTGCCACAAAGTTTGAAGCGCACAGTTGTACAGAATGTCTTTGTGTGCTGTAGCATTACAATTTCCCTTCACTGGAACGAAGAGGCCCAAACTGGTTTCAGCATGACGGTTCTCCTGTGCACAAAGCAAGACATGGTTTGTCACGGTTGCAGTGGAAAAACTCAAGTGGCCTCCACAGAGCCCTGACATCAACTCCACTGAACGTCTGACTGCACTTCAGGCTTTCTCACTTGACACGGGTGCCTGACCTCACTATTGCTCTTGTGGATAAATGGGCAAATCCCAAAGAGGAGAGGTTATTATAAGGGCAAAGAGGGGAAGCCACTCCATGTTAATGCCAATGCTTTTAGAATGGGTTCATATGGGTGGTCAGGTGTCCACAATCTTGTAGCCATGTAGTGTATTTTCAACAAAGATCTGATCTAAATGGCAAACAGTCTTAAGTGGATCTTTGCTATTTAAAAAAAAAAGTTCACATCTAAACAAGGAAATTAATGAGTTAAAGATGAATAACAAATTTTGCAATGCTAGTCCTGTGGAAGGCACAAGATTATGCACTGCCTCTGCAGATTCTTCCAGACTGCAGAACTTCTGTGTAGCCTCTCTTAGTTCCTGTCAGTTAAGGTATATTTCTTTCTCCCCTCTTAATAGATACTGTCAGAGTTTAGACATACTGTAAAGGTGCTACGGTGGCTCAGTAAAGCTTCTTTTTCGGGATTTATTTAAATGGTATATGTGCTCTTAATTTGCCTGGCCTTGTGTTTCTTTTTTTGTGTGTGCATACTCAGTTTTAAGACTTTTAAAAAATCCATTATAAAGTATCAGAATTGATCACACTGCATTCAGTGAGTGAGCAGAAGAGGCTGGCATTAGTTAAGCACAGCAATTCAAATAAGACTTGCATATAGTGTGTAATAATATTTTCTGGTAATAAGGCTTATGTATTTTGGTGCCTTTCTGTTTTTTTTTTTTTTTCATTTGTTCTAATGGAATAATTCGATGGGATTCTTCTGTAAATCAGAATTCAAGGCCAGTGTGGGTTAACAGAGCTTCATATAGAAGATTCAGATTCGTGAATCAGTGTTATCAGGCGTTGATTGCTATAACCTTCTTATCAGGACTGCATTCTCAGCTGAATGGTTAACTTAATTAAGGAGTAAGTGTGATTTTGTTTCCTCCATATCCCAGTTGCTAACAGAATAGCCCTGCAATGGTACTGATAATCTGGTAATATCTGGTGATTTTTTTTTCTCTCAGTTTGACGGTATAATGGTGCTCTAAACAGCAGTCTATGCTGAGCACAGAAGAGATTGGAACTCATCCACATAGGGGAACGTTTGTCTTTGTTGCCCTCACTGACCATTCTGTGTTCAAATAGTAAAGTTTTTTTTAATGTGGTAATGAGGATGTCAGTTTTTTTTTTTGTTCTACTGTGGCAATAGAGACAGCTCAGAGCTTCTCCAGTGCATTCCTACACTCTGTTTAGTGTGTGTGTGAGGGAGCGAGAGATTGAGAAGCAATTTACAGTCACTTGTTCTATGAGGTAGTGTGTTTACTTGACCTTTGGTGTGAAGAATCAGTAAGGTTTCCAGCGATACAGGGTGTTTAGATAGTGATCCGTTCAAAGGGCACACGAGATAGTGCCAGGCGAGGATGTCTGAATAAGCGGTGCACAAACCCCTTAAACAAACCTTATACATCAGATACTATAGCTTCCTTCTCAAGCGGGGTTTGTTGGAGACGAGCAAATGAAAACAAACCTTAACTACGTATTCAGTCACTTAAAAAGACAGTTCTCTTGTACTCCAAATCTTGTGTTCGGAAGCACGTGTGTGCCATTACAGATGGTCTTGTTTCTTCTGTTGGTTTTTTTTTTTGGTATTGTTGGTGCATAAGCTGTGTTGATAAAAAGGGTTATGTACTCATGCCCTCTTCATTTTCCCAATTCATATCATGAGACCAAAAATACAGATTGTTTAAAAAGAAGAAATCAAAATTTAGTTGATCATTGCAATATGATTTTTGTTTGTTTGTTCTGGGTTGTTGTTTTTTTTTTGCCTCAATAAGGTGTCATTGCACTGTTTTAAATCGATGCAGTGAGTTTGTTTGCTCGAAGGTGACGAAGGCTTTAGAAGCCAGTTGCTCTTTACGTTTAGCTCTGACATGAAACTTGGTACTATGTTTTAGTTTTGTATCAGTAGTTGCCTTTTTATAAAGCTGCATTTTCTGCTGTGGGTAACATTTTATATAAAGCCTCAACCAAATGAATGAGTATCAAATAATGTACATTATAAATAAAACACCTTTAAACACCATACAGCTGGTTTGTGATAAGTGTTTACTTATGGTTATATGCAATGAATTCAGACAAAACATGGCAAACGGGACAACACCTCCTGAAGCCTCTGGGGAAAAATGAAGCCGGTTGTTTGTATTGTATAAATAATGACATCAAAAGCCACACCATGATATTAGCTCGTGATTTATAGCAGATGGCTCATTTTTCTCTGTGGAACATGAAAAAGGATTATATTGAATAAATGTTTCTGTCTCAAGAATAAAACAGATTACAGAAATAGTGGAATATTCATCTATACTGGCTGCTTCTTGCAAAAAAAAATTGGTGAATTCAGTTATTACATTACTTCCATGCCTTATTGCAATAACACCCGGTTAAACACACCTGCTAGTAGGAGTGACTCCAGGCATGAGAAGCGGGTTTGTGTGTTTTGACTGTTCCCCAAAAACAAAGATGTCTTGAAAGTTGACCATTTCTAATATAGTCTCAGTTGCCAAAGTCAATACAACCCATGAACAGTGCATCTATTGCTAAGTAGCAACTAAAACAAGGCTTAACACAATCTGTAAAAACAAAACTTTCTTTTTTTTTTTCTTTTTTTTTTTTGCTAGCAAATCTTGGAAAACTTGGAAGTAACTTGGAAGTAGTCTGAGTATAAAAATAATTATGTAGAGTACCAGTCAAAAGTTTGGACACACCTTCTCATTCAATGTTTTTATTTTTTTCCTACATTGTAAATGAATACTGAAGTCATTCAGACTATGAAGGAACACATAAGGAATCATGTAGTAAACT
>JAOUQY010000042.1:16809608-16821208 GCA_028566355.1 Doras micropoeus | reverse complement strand
CCACCTAGTGAATAACTTTAACCCAAATCTTGTGATGTAATAATGTAATATGATTAATTTGTGGACTAGCGCCACCTAGTGAATAACTTTAACCCAAATCTTGTGATGTAATAATGTAATATGATTAATTTGTGGACTAGCACCACCTAGTGAATAACTTTAACCCAAATCTTGTGATGTAATAATGTAATATGATTAATTTGTGGACTAGCGCCACCTAGTGAATAACTTTAACCCAAATCTTCACACAATTTCACACTCTTCAATTCTCCATTTTTTAGAGGCACACTACATTTCATGAAAACGCGTCCATACACAAGTTGTTCTGCAACTACAGCACATTTCTAGAACCGCTCAAGACCTGATTAAGCTACTCTGTAGAAACACGGGGTGTTTATTTCACTTCAGTCTTGTTTCTTTCCTTCTCTGACTCTATGTGCGGCTCCCAGTTCAGCTCTGCCTGCTAGTGACAGCTGTCTGAACACCTAACAAACATAACACCATTTATAAGACCATTTATAAGACCTTGTTAAGCGGTGAAAGTTGAAGTTGTACCTCTGCACAGGTGAAGTTGCTGCCCGGAGCTTGGTCCTGAGCGTCAGCGCCGCTGCACGAGCCCTCGCCTGAACTTTCGCTTCCCTCACGGCTGTCCTCCATTCTTCCTCGCTATTATATCTCTCACTATTGATATATATTTCTTAAATATTCTCTTATTTTCAAGCGTACACAACCATATTCTGCTTTAGTTTTGGTTTCCGACGAGAACGTGAGGTTTAAAACGCCTCACAGTCAATAACTGAACTTTCCGCGCTTCTCCTCACAGCCGGTTGCTACAACATGACATCCCGCGAGTCAAGCTTTGCGCGCGACAATAACGCCACCGACCTGCCGCGTGTGGATGTACACACAATAAAAGTACACACTCATTTTTATTAAGCATTCGGTTTTTTTTTACATAAATAACCACAGCAACACTAAAAAGCCATACATCAATCTATATGGTTAATTAAATATATTTTTCTTCATTTTGTAATTTTGTCTTTTAATGTCTATTCATTGAATATTGAATAAGGCACTGGAAAGGCTTAAGAGCATTTTATTTTGAAATGTAGACTCGGCTTTTGAGCGGAAGTCAGGAGGAGGAGGAGGAAAGCGGCCAAAATGGCGGTGCCTATGAGCAACGTGGATGAGATCCGTGATAGAGTGATTTTGGGTGAATTTGGCGTAAGAAATGTAGGTATAACAGTTTTGGCTTGTACATAACATCAGCTCGTTTTCAGATTTATAAAAAAGTGAAGGTTACACGCTAATAATAAATACACACTGTTATCTATGGGCTTGTCTACTGATGGCTGTTTACATTGACACTGACACTGAGTGTATTAGATAAGGAAATGCATTTACTGTGCATGTGAGTTGGTCAAGCTTCTAATGTGTTTGATATACAGTTTAAATCGTAATTTAATTGTGTACAGGTTCATTCTACACACTTTCCTGGTAATTATCCTGGTTATGATGACACATGGGACCTCAAGAAGTTCAAAAAGGTACTATAAGTGTAACTCTTGAGCTTTTGCACATTCTGTGCTTTGTTGTTTTTTATTATTATTACTGTGTTATAACAGAATTTCAGGCTCGATGTTGTTGATCTGGATGAACACACGCTGGAGTTTGATATGGTGGGAATAGACGCTGCCATCGCTAACGCTTTCAGGCGGATCTTACTAGCTGAGGTAAGATCTCACTCTTACACTGTCTCTGTTTACCAAAAGCATTTCCTTAACCTTGTGCAGTATCATCAAGTCAGACCGGGAGCATGGTAAATATTCAAAACAGTACTAATGTCCAAATTATGCTCAGCATAATCAGACAATTTGATTTGATCTCTCATTTATTGTCTCATATTCATCCAGTTGCTCTATGATACTGAAATTTTGCTAAATCGTATTAATAAATTGTGCTGATTTGTACATCAGTGTATGTGGATAAATGTTTGTGGACACCTGAGCATCACTCCCATATGTGGATCCTACCCCCAACTGTTTCCATAAAGTTATAAGGACACGCTTGTGTAGGACGCCTTTCTATTCTGTCGCAGTACGGCTTCCCTTCACTGGAACTAAACCCGTTCCAGCACAACAACGCGTCTGTGCACAAAGCAAGGTCCATGAAGACATGCTTTGCTGAGTTTAAAGTGGAACAAGAGCGTTGATCTCAACCCTACTGAACACCTTCGTATGAACTGGAACGCCGACTGCGTCCCAGACCTCCTCACCCGACATCCCTGTCTGAGCTCACTAATGCTTTTGTAGCTGAATGAGCACAAATCCCCACAGCCCCACAGCCCCACAGATCTAGTGGAAAGCCTTCCCAGAAGAGGGAAAGTTATAATAACAGCAAAGGGGAGACTCAATCTGGAACAAGCACATATGGGTGTGATTGGTGAGGTGTTCACATACTTTTGGCCATATAGTGTACATACTGTATGTCGATCTGATGGGTGTGACATTGTTGCATGCATGATGAATGTTTGTGTGCTGATTTGCCAAGTCACATTCATTTGACAATTGTCTGATTTTTATCATATTTTCCGCATTTAGGTCCCAACTATGGCTGTCGAAAAGGTTTTCATTTACAACAATACATCTATAATTCAAGATGAGATCCTAGCTCATAGGCTTGGCTTAGTACCCATCAAAGCTGATCCTCGTCTTTTTGAGTACAGAAATCCAGGTAAGAGGTTTTAAAAGATTTTTTTTTTTTTTTTGGTTTTTTGGGGGGATTTTTCCCAGTTTTCTCCCTAATTTAGTCGTCTCCAGTTCCCACCCATCAGTACTTCCATGTCACACGACGAGTTGCCAGTCAGGTGTTTCTTCCACCGCCTCTTTTTGAACTGCTGCTCATGCAATGTCCGGGAGCGGTGTAACGCACTCGGAGGAAAGTGCTCCCGCCCACCTCCTGTATGCATGAGCTCACAGACGTCCGTGACTGGACAGTGTCACTATGATTGACATGTGAGAGAGCGTATGCTGCCCCTCCCACCCTGAGGGCACGGCCACTCTTGCTCTCTGAGCTCCCGGCTATGGGCAGCTATAGCATCACCTGGATTCGAACTAACTAGGATGATGGGGCGAACGCGTTGCCGTTGCAAACACACCTTAAAGCACTTCCTGTTTTCTCCTGTATACACACTCAACAAGCATGTCAGTTAGAGTACCATTTAAATGCTGCATTTATGGTGCTTCATTTCTTTAATATCCTGTTTAAACAAGGTAAGCATTCTTTAAGGGTGTGTTCAGATTTATAGTTCGGTTCTCTTGGTGCGGACCAAAGCAGACAGTTTATCCGTTAGTACATTTTAGTCCTGGTTTGATTAGCATTCACACTCAATTTACAGTCAAACCAAAATAATAAAAAAAAATGTGATGTATGACGTATATTTTTGCGAGTCATCAAAACACTGGTCTTTAATGCACTTATCGGCGTTGGTTATACCTGGTGGTATTTTTATCAACTGGAAACACAGCAGGAAGTGGTTAAATGAACAAAGGAGTCCAAACCTTTTTGTTTTTAATGCTCTGTTCTTTCATGGCCTGTTTTTGTCACATCTTGTAACATCACGTCCTGTGTTCTGGTTCGTTTAGACGCCTTTAGTTTGTATTGCATTTATGCTTCAAATGAACCGCACCCGAGTTCTTTTAGAAACGGACCGAGACCCACTGAAATGGTCGAAATGAAGCGTTCACACTCACTGTAACGAGCCGCACTAACAGAGCAATCGCACCAGGGTTCATTTTAATTGAACCAAAGCTGACCAGTCTGAATGCACCCTAAGGCATGTTGTTTAAGATGGCTATGTTTGTTCATTTCTGTTAGGTGATGAGGAAGGCACTGAGATTGACACAATTCAGCTTCAGTTGAAGATCAAATGTACCATGAATCCCAGGGCATCTAAAGATGCCTCTGATCCCAAAGAACTGTACCTCAATCACACGGGTAAGTACAAACGGGTGCTAATATCGTATTATTTAAAGATAACAGGAGCATTTGTGCACCACGTGTATGAAGGAATCAATTATTATTTGTCAATATTTTAAGGTAATCTTTGCTTTGCATTCTACTTTGCATTACACTTAAGATTTTGTTGACTGTTTATTTCATGGTTACACTTGCCGGCTCATTTTGAGGCTGTTCTCACTTTTAAAATGCATCTGAAATGTGCAGATGTCTGAAAAGTAACCTGGCCTATTGTTTATATGTGATTTGATTGCTGAAATCTGTACAGTCACAGAGGTGCATCTGCTCTTAAGACACTTGAATATCATACTTGCTTGGTGTGTAGATTCCTGAAGCAACTACAATTCTCCTTATTGTGTTATTGTTTTTCAGTGTATTCAAGGGACATGAAGTGGGTACCTATTGGAAATCAGGCTGATGTGTTTGCTGATGCTAACATTGGTCCTGTGCATGGAGACATCCTCTTGGCACAGCTTCGGCCCGGACAAGAGCTGGACATAGTTATGCACTGCGTTAAAGGAATAGGTGAAGAAATTTGAGCAAGGTTCTGTGTGTACCGTAAGCATATTGTGTACAGTTCTTTATATTACACCTACGAAGATCAGAAGAGAAACCTCTTTGAAATCTGGAGCCATTCCGAATTAATTACATTTACAGAATTTGGCAGACGCCCTTATCTTACATTTATTTCATTTACACAACTGAGCAGTCACGGGTTAAAGACCTTGCTGAAGGGCCCCAACAGTGACAGCTCTGCTGTGGTGGGATTTTAATTCGCAACCTTCCGGTCAGTAGTCCACCATCTAAACCACTGAGTTAAGTTCTCAGTCTAGTAGTCTGTAGCTTACGTGATTTCTGTGAACTTTGACACGTTAGCCTGTACTTGAAACTCACTCATATTAGAGTTATAAGGCACTGAAATAACTCTGTATATTAATAATAACAACAACATTATTATTTCAAAAGCTTTCATAAATACACAGATCAGGCATAACATTATGACCACCCACTTTTCTCTGCACTTATCATCCATTTTCTCAGTTCCACTCACTGGATCATTCTCAGCTCTGCAGTGACACTGGTGTGGTGATGGTGTGTTAGTGTGTGTTGTACTGGTGTGAGTGGATCAGAGACAGCAGTGCTGCTGGAGTTTTTAAACCCCTCAGGGTCACTGCTGGACTGAAATTAGTCCACCAATCAAAAATGTCCAGTCACCAGCATCCTGTAGGCAGCATCCTGTGAGCACTGATGGAGGATTAGAGGTTGACTAACACAAACTGTGCAATAATGGATGAGCTACAGTCTCTGACTTTACATCTGCAGGGTGGAGCAATATGGTGGATGTGTCTCACAGAGTGCGCAGTAAGAGAACACAGCGTTTAAAAACTCCAGGAGCACTGCTGTGTCTGATCCACTCACACCAGTACAACACACACTAACACCACCACCACCACCACATCAGTGTCACTGCAGTGCTGAGAATGATCCACCACCCAAATAGTACCTGATCTGTGCTGGTCCTGTGGTCGTCCTGACTATAAAGTGCAGCTATATGGTAAGTGGAACTAAGAAAATGGAAAATGAGTGCAGATCTTGTTGGAGTCTAACAATTTTTAGTTATGAATTCATAACTTTAACCACGGTTTTAGAAAAAAGGCCAGTACAGTATTATAACTAGGGTTATATGTAGAGCTCTAAAACAGAATCCACTTTCAAAATCCACTGCATAATTGAATGGGTTCTTCTTTGGTCCAGACTACACCCTGCCACCAAGTTTCATAACAATCTTCCCTGTAGTTTTTCTGTAAACCTGCTGAAAGGCAAACAAACTGCACCGAACATGTTACATTTACGGCATTTGCCACAAGCCTTTATCCAGAGTGACTTACATTTATCTCATTTATACAACTGAACAGTTGTAGGTTAAGGGCCTTGCTGAAGGGCCCAAAGCTGGCAGCTTGGTGGTGCTAGGATTTGAACTCATGGCCTTCTGATCAGTAGCCCAAAGTCTTAACCACTGACCTAATGAGGTAATGATAGTTTGTGGTAATAGCATGTATGTACAACTTCTCCTCTTTAAACTGTGTAGGTAAGGACCATGCCAAGTTTTCCCCAGTGGCCACCGCTAGTTATAGGCTACTTCCTGAGATCACATTACTGCAGACTGTTGAAGGAGAAAAGGCTGAGAGATTAAAGCACTGCTTCTCACCTGGAGTTATTGAATTGGAGGATGATAATGGTATGATTCTTTCTCTCTCTCTCTCTCTCTCTCTCACACAGCCTCAGTAAAGCATCAAAAACGTTTTCAGATTATGTGTTCTTTTTACAAAAATTTGACTTAAGGAAAACAAGTGGCTAAGGTGGTCAACAGTCGTTTGGATACATGCAGCAGAGAAGTGCTTAGGCATGATGACCTGAAGAGTTTGGTCAAACTCGGAAGAGTGCGGGATCATTTCATATGTAGGTATTTGAAGTGTGAAAGCTTGTTTTTCCAACTACAGTAAGTTGAGGTCACTAGCTAATTTTCTTCTCATCCCTCTCTTTCAGTCTCGGTGGAGTCTACCGGAATTTTACCACCTGATGTCTTGGTCACTGAGGCAGTTAACATACTCATTGCAAAGTGCCAGAAATTTCTGACTGAGCTCGATTCAGTGACTGAAATGGATTAGATGAGGGGATGTCAGACCACATGTACTGACGGCAATATTAACTGAAACAACCTTGATCGTGTTGTAGGATTGGGTAGCTGAAGCAGTTTTTGATTTGGGAGTGTCTTCTTCCTTAATTATTAAAGCCTGGAGTCCTACAGGAAGCCTTGATGACATTGGATCCTTATCACCACATTACAATGTTAAGTAAATGGACATGCCTGTGAGAGGCAGTGTTAAATTCTCATTCTTAAAGCATCCGCTTTGCTCAGAGTTGGTATTGCTTGGCAGGTCCTGATAAATGACTGTGAGCTTAAACTTTATTTTTTGGCACTTGCCCATGTCTAGACAAAGGCATCAGTGGTCTGGAGAATCTCTGTTCATAGCTCTCCATAAATTTGTTTGACATGAAATATTGTACATTGTTTTTTATTAAATTTATTGATAAAATGTCACTCTGGTACTCCCTGTTCTCCCTTTGAAATGGGCATGTGGGTTCTTCTGTATTGTTGTGTGTGTTGTCTTGCCTTGCAGTTCATCTGTTTATATGTATAGTTTGAGAGGTTTTTTTTATTCATGTTTTTCATTAAAATGCAACTATTTCTCCACTGAAAGCAATTTAACTAGGGTGGAAAGATTAGAACCAGTAACTAATATCACCCATATTTGTGGACGATGTGATTAGGTTACCCTTCAGACCAAAAGCTAGCTAACCTTAGGCTACATCTTATTAACTTGGTAAAACATTGGTAACTTATAACTAACTGAGGAAATCCAACATTATGCCTCCTTATCATGAATATAGTCATCATTAAAAGACATTTGACCAGATTTTGCTCCCCTGTTTGTTTATTGGGGTCAGTGAAGCCAGGGAATCGTTCACTTCTATGGCAGATAGCTAAACTTACTTATTCTTGCACATTATACTCGCTGACAATCCTTGGCATTGGACAAGATGAAATGAAATTTAAGATTTCCCAGAGATAATGCTGATGTGTGTCTTCCTTTATTATACAAACAGTGAGTTTTACTATCTTGTTCAATGCAACACTGTATGGCATTGATAACAAGGCTGTGTTTATTGACGTTATGCTTCATGCTAGGGTGGGATTGGCCACTCGTTTGCTCCGCCCATGCTGAAACTATTTTTAAATTCCTCTTGAATGCAACTAGAGGTAAATATGTGAATCTGTGTATTGCCAAGCATTATGGTGTCCTGTTAATTAAGCAGTTTTACAGTTTATGCACTTGGACTTTATTAGAAGGTACAAATGGAAATACACAAATATATTTATGGCATTATCCAGAGTGACTTACTTTTATCTCATTTATACAACTGAGCAGTTGAAGGTTAAGGGCCTTGCTCAGGGGCCCAACAGTGGCAGCTTGGCTGTGGTGGGATTTGAACTCATTTCATTTTCATTCGTTTACGGCATTTGGCAGACGCCCTTAACCAGAGTGACTTACATTTATCTCATTCATACAACTGAGCAGTTGAAGGTTAAGGGCCTTGCTCAGGGGCCCAGCAGTGGCAGCTTGGCTGTGGAGGGATTTGAACTCATTTCATTTTCATTCGTTTACGGCATTTGGCAGACGCCCTTATCCAGAGTGACTTACGTTTATCTCATTTATACAACTGAGCAGTTGAGGGTTAAGGGCCTTGCTCAAGCGCCCAACAGTGGCAGCTTGGTGGGCTTGAACCCCCAACCCCTTAACCTTTGAGCCACCTCTGCCCCATGAATTCATGACCTTCTGATCAGTACGCCAATGTCTTTACCACTGCTACTAATACACTTGTTCATGAGGAAGTCTTTGCAAAGCAAAACATAACTCAAGCTCCAATACACCTGATCCAGCTCTCGAAGAGCCGAAAGATCAGCTAATGAATTGGGGCAGATGTTTTGGGAGCAGGTAAAGCAGGACTGTACTAGAGGCCATAGGTTTACTCAGTATGAGCATGTGTTGTTCCACTTAGATTAATTAGATTTTGAAGGAATATTACTTTTACTCATATTACACCATTTACTTGATGTTAAATGGAGTAATTGTAGCAGATGGACTAAATTATGTAGTGCCAGAGTGACTCAGTTTGGGCACTGAACTGAGAACTGGGAATCTCAGGTAGCAGAGGTTGGCAGAGTGTGCAGAGCCACACAGACTTGGCTTTAACGGATAGTTTACCCTGTGTGCTCTCTGGTGTTCTTTTTTGCATTCTTTAGTGGAATTGTTGATATTCAGGACATGTATGCAGTCTTGAATGTGAATACATACTGTAAATGACAATTAATAATCTCAGCTTTTTATTTAAATAATTGATTAAAAATCTAGTCTAGTCTAAAACTCTAATTTACAAGATATTTAGTGTTTTACACTTCACAAGTGTCCCTTTATTATTGCAATGGTCAAATAGGCTAGGTTAAAATATTTATAATTAAGAAATGACTGCTGGGGTAAAAAAATATTACAATGTAAGGAGTTGCATCTCACTTTCCTGATGTGATCTAAATGTTTTTAACAGTGTAAGTATTTGCTTTTTATAATTACCCCCTCTATTGTATCCTGTATCCTGCTTTTGAACACTATCCATTATAATATAGTTTCCTGACATCTCTGGCAGATCGCTTGGTTTATTTAAACATGATATAACTGCTAGATTTCATACATTGCTTCAAATTAACTATGAAGAAAAAAGCCTACCTGGTCTTCCTATTGGGTTCTTTAAAAATGATGATATAAAGATACATTAGAAATTCCAAATGCATTTTTTTCTCTTGTCACCATAAAGTGTGAGGGATGCAAATTCTAGCAATGTGCTAGAGCGTGGGTTCTATCAGTAAATTAATTACCAAGCTTCTCAAAAGCTGATGTGTTTTATAATATATAACTGCCATATCACTCACCTGTACCCAGTCAAAAATCTTTATATACATAAGGTCCTTGGTTATGTAATAATGCTAATGAAATAATATAAATATTCTGTTTTAATTAACTTTGTTATTAGATTTGTTCTAATCAATAGATGGTGTCTGTACTGGCGTTAGAGGATGATCAGACATTAATCCTTTCTTCTCCAGATGGGCTGCATTGCCACTGAGGCTAATTACCGGAGGAGGCTGAAGTCACTACAGCTGCACTGCATCATGTTGAGCATGTTTCTGCCAACAAACCACCAAGCCAGACATACACACGCACACATGCACAGACACTGGCTTGTGTACGCACATGTGCACATGCACAAACAGAAGGCAGTTTAATTTGGGCCAGAACATTATCCGTGGTGTCAGGAAGCTGAAAGAGGTGACAATAAAGTGGGTCACCTTCCTCTGTACTGTGAGCTCGCTCTCATCATTAGAGCTCCATAAAGCACGTGAAAGCATGTAGAATTAAAATAGGGGGAAAATCACTGAGCACTGTTCCACGATCCTTACTCTGTCTGACTTCACAGTCTGACTCACTGCCTTTGGCAAACACAGATCCTTCTCTTCAAATGATATATGGCATTAAAAAAAAAAAAGTGGCATTAATACTAAGCCATTATGCCATTGATTGCTGATATGACTGAAATTTTTTAGAAGTTTGGTATCTGCTTATGTAAGGACACAGTTGTTGAGATATATATGCTATAGTGTGTATGTGTTAGTTTAGATTCTGGTTGCTTTGTGTTTTGTTAATCCCTGTAATCTTCCCATTGTGCTAGACAGACTAAAGTGCAGTGTGTAATGACTACTTACTGCATGAAAGAAGCCTCAGGTGTTTTAAAGTCATTACCGTACTGCACTATAGTTATTGCTGATGTAGTGAAATAGTGTTTGAGTAAGGAAACTTAAAGTAACGTCAGAATGCAATGCTCTATTAATAATTAAATGATTGAGATGAGCGTACTCTTTGGTATAAGAGACTGTTGCATTTTGTACTGTCGCATGCCAAAAACAGAAACCCAGTGTTGATACTGGCAGTCATTAACTGGATCAGTATTCCCTGTTTTAAGTCATGCGTATCTACTGAGGGGAATAGAAACACAATTTCATCTAATCTGGGCAGCAGATGACTCTCTTACTGGTACAGTTATTGTTGACTGCGATGGCAACAGTGCTCATTTGTGACAGTTACATTTTCAGCCTGGTCTACTGAGTGCCTTAATGATCAATGTCTTCTTGGCGCAGGTCACAAGTGGCTAGACTCTAAGGCTCAAGGCTAGTTGAAGTTAATTGAATGTGAGGTGCCCGTCTGCCTGCATGTATGCTTTCCTGGCTGCGTGTTTCCAGCAAGTGAGAGACAGAATAATGCTGTGCCTTGTGTGCCCCCGACGAGCGATCACTGCTCTGCCGTTGCCATGGCGACAGTGCCCTCTCTGGGTACGACGGGCTGGAGAAGTTGCTCTGGATCTGCGTCATATTTTTTTCCAGTGGATCTGTGAGCACTCTCCCGCCTCCTCTTTTCGCTCTCCACCACATCACCCCTCTCTCTCTCTCTCTCTCTCTCTCTCTCTCTCCCTCTCTGTCAGTCCTTTCTTTGTTTAAAGGCTAATTGACCCTGCTTCAGATCGTAGGCACTCAGTGCTTGGTCTGCCACAAACATCGCAGCTCTTGAAGAGAGAGAACGTGGTAAGGAACCTAGGGCTAATAAATTATGTAAACTGTTTAATGAAAACAATGTCATTGTTACTATCTGTGAGCTCGGTGACAGTGATGACTGTATGCTGTGCCTTCTGTGTCAATTAAGCTTCCTTCTGAGTAATGTATTTCTGCCTGATTCCTAGGTCGTCACTGTGGGACCGTCAGTGTGTGCGTGTGTGAGTGCGTGTGTAAGGTGAGTTCGTGTTCCTGCATGCAGGTAAATATCTACTTGTTCACCATGCACTCACACAGCTATGCAACACCCTAATACAGAGTGAGGTAAAGACAGTAGGGGGACCATCTTTGTTTTCAGCGGAGC
>JAOUQY010000042.1:16678306-16688692 GCA_028566355.1 Doras micropoeus | reverse complement strand
TATATATATACTGATAGATCCCCATGCCATCACAGATGCTTGTTTTTGTTATGTTGGTAACAGTCAGGATGGGCTTTTTCATCTTTGGCACATAAAATTCAAGATCCATTTTTTCCAAAAACAAGCTGAAATGTGGACTTGTCTGACCACAGAACACGTTCCACTGGCCCAGAGAACTTGCCGGTGATTCTGTACAAAACTAATATATGGCTTCCTCTTTGTATAATAGAGTTTCAGGTTATATTTCCTGATGCAGAAGCAGACTGTATTAAGTGACAATGATTTTCCAAAGCATACCTGAGCCCATGTGGCCCATATGTCCATCATGGTAGTATGACAGTAACACGATGGCTTTTACATATTGATATTTTGAACTGTAGATGGCGAAAGACCTAAACTCTTTGTGCTGAGAAATTTGTGCTGAGAAACATTGCATTTGAACTGACTGACAGTTCTCTTGAAGTTTTGCCTCTGTCCCAACTTTTTTTTGAGTGTGTTGCAGCCCTCAATTTCTAAATTTGTTTATATATCAAACAGAATTAAGTTCATCACTGAAAATCTTTTCTTTGTCTTTTTGTCTGTTAAATAAAGGTTTAAGTGAATTAACAAATTACAGATTTCAGTTTTTATTGCATGTGAGGCCAGGGATGTACTGCTGCTTCTGACTCAGGAGCTGTTTCTTCAGCCTTCTTGTGACTTGTGGGTTATTTAAAATAATGAGCCAAACATATTCATATAAACGTGTATCAAAGCATTCAATGCCATCAGAGCTGTATGCTGTAAGTGAATAAAAATAATTGAATGAATTAAATAAGTTTAGCAAGAAGTATGTAGTCTAATGTAACAGACTATAAGTATATTTTTCAAAATCCTAACTGTACTTGAGTAAGAGTGAAAAGTATTATGCATAAAAACTACTCCTATATGTACAATTTATTGGAAAAAGTTAATATAATGTGTTAATACCCTCCTCTAGCTACCTGTGTTGCACTAGTATTAATCAGTATTTAAGCCTGCAGTGCAGTTGTATGTGGTTTAGACGTGTAGCATTGGAGAAAACACTAAGAGAGGGGCTGTATTTTTTGAGATTGAGTTTCAAAATAACTAGCTTCATCTAACTAAAGCTAAAATCACTGACTGTACCTTTAACTGTATGTACTTAGATGTTCTTTATATAACTGTTAAATGTTGGCTTCTGGGACACATTTTAAACAAGGCAACACAGCAGGTATGTATTCAAATTCATATTTCACTTATTTTGCCGAGAACAAGACTGAATCCTTTATATGCTAAACGTTCTACTCAGAGTCAGGGATTGAGGCTTTTGCTCTGTTTTCTATTTATTATTAAAAACCAACAGTGTTAGGCTTCAGTGCTCATGATGTCTTTTTTCTTTATTTCACAGTAACACATTTAGAGTGAAGAAGTCACCAAAGAGGTCACCTCTGTCTGAACAGGTTGCACAGGTGCGATTTCTGACTGACACTGACTGATGTTCTGAGAACCTAAAGAATTATAATGAATTAATGAGTAAAAACTGAGCTGCTCCTAATTAAGAAGGAGCATTGAAACATTATAGCTCATCATCTTAAAATCACAGAATTGTTATACTGAACCGTATAAATCCACTTTGCTGTCAGTTGGTGTTTTTTCCGGCTATTTCGTCACCGTCGGCTCAAGACAGTGTTGTGTTTTTGCCTACTATCTCACTCAACACCACCCCCTGCAGGACTCCTCTGGTGATGCCATGCCCGATCACCTTCAGGACCATGCCACAGATGAAGAGAAACTGGCCTCCTCTACCAATCAGAAATGGGCGGCTCGGCATGACGTGCAAGTGGAGTTAACGTCTGACATCCAAGACTTTCCTCAGCCGTCTGACCTCACTGCCTTCGTCAACGAGAGCAGCTTACCAGCACAGAGCCATGGTGAGGGATGGGGACACAGAATAGATGCGGTTGTGTGTACACATCTGTGTGTATTCTTTTCCTTGCACATAGAAAGCATGCACTGGTATCATATCCATAGCAAAATGTTTATATATAATGAGTTTATATGTGTCTCACACATTGTTGTTTTGCTGTGTAAAAAAGATTCAATCAAGTATTATTTCCTTTAGATGCTAATGATCTATGAAGAGTTTGCAATAATTAAACACACCAATACATTTTTAGTAATTTGAACAATTAATTTAAACCAGTGTGTAGATGCTTTGACAAAAGGTGGCAATTCAGCACTGATTCATGAGTACAATCTCACCATTTTATGACAATTACAGATGATATGGATTTTTAGGCATACTTACAAGAAGCGATCGCACTGGACTACAGTATATGTTTATGATTATTACAAGCTTTGTTTTTGGTGAAGCAGGTTCACTCTTACATTCCTCACTCTGAGTACACTGAGTACATACTTTTAGTGTTAG
This sequence comes from Doras micropoeus, assembly GCA_028566355.1. NCBI lineage: Eukaryota > Metazoa > Chordata > Actinopteri > Siluriformes > Doradidae > Doras > Doras micropoeus. The sequence goes on along the minus strand of JAOUQY010000042.1, from coordinate 16,686,264 downwards.
ATTTGCTGCTGATAGTGAATGCTTTATAGTAGCTACTGAATAACGTGTCATAGGAGTGATAAATGAATAACAAGACAGGGTTGTAAAGGGTTATTGCTTTGGGGTGGCAACTCTGAAAATCAAATCTCTTCAAGTAAGATTTAAATGATACTATATGTGCTTCTCAGGAATCTATTAGCTCATGTAAAGAGACGTTTGCAGTTATGGTTCTCTTCCAAGTGCCTTATGATGTTGCATATACAGCACTTTGAAAAAAATATAAGTAGCTCAGTGGAAGCATGTGGATGCATTTCCTCTTCCGGGTCTGTAGCTGTTATATGAGAGATGAGACTATTTGGATAACTGCAAAGAAATTAACGAGAAAACAAACAAACATTCAAAAAAAAAGGAGTAAAAAATAATAGAGAGAACAGATGAGTGTATTTCACATCTTGTGATTTAAGATTTAATCACTAGTTGCCAGTACATTAAACAGCTTTATTAATTCTCATATACCCTTATCTGGGTCACCGTGTATATGTGTGTGTGTGTATTTATCAGATGTACTACAGTGATACTGTCCTGCTTATGCGCTCACTTCATTATTGTAAGGCCAGAGGCCAAAATGGGTTTATTGCAGAGAGGGTGTGTATTGACTGTAGCGTTATCATCCTTTTAATCCAGTCATTGCACAGGAGTTGTTCAAACTCACTTCCCATGTCACTCTTCACTATGTTTTCTGTCTACTTACAGACTATGAGATTGAATACATGGAGAAGATTGGAACTTCCACACCAGTAAGTATCCTTACGTTAGTGCTTAGCTTAAAATCACACAGAAAATACTGAACCGATAAGAATAAACTGAATTATTTTTGTGCTCTACCTCTGCCAGTGTGTTTATTTATGTGGGTCACTTTGTGTTTGCCAGCCTTTGTTGGTGAAAAAGCCTTCCCTCTATCTAAATCTGGATTCGGTGACAGACAGCACAAACCAGGGATCCAGTATACACCACTCAGGACCCAGCTCCCCCTGTACTGGGTAAACACACACACAAACACACACACACACACACACACACACATTAATGCATTAATACAGCTAATTTATGTTATACCTGTACATAATTCTCTCCCTAAACCTAACCAAGAAAAAAGAGAGTTTATTTTCTAAGCAGATATTCCAGTCCTTGTGGGGACACACATGCATGCACCTGACTTAAAATCTGAATCCTTTGTAAAGTTTAACCCACATACCCTCTGTAGGAGTTTTGAGGAGATGGAAGCTAAGATCTCAATGGAGGGAAAGTCACCTGTGCCATCTTCTTGTGAAGCTCCAGAGCCTCTAACACTGGAGAAGAGCAAAAAGAGGGAAGTCCATTCCCAGAGCCGGGCACAAAGGACTGAGAAAGAAGGAATGGTCAGTATGATTAATCAAACTTTAGCAGTGCTGCCAGACATTGTTAATAATAAAGATCATGAATTGAGAAAATGTTGAATTTATTCATCTGTACTGTAGGTCCGGTGTTTGGACAGAACAGGGTTTACACCATGTCATCCTTTTAGTTTTGCTGGTCTAATGTGATAGCTATTTTAATTTCCACCCCAAGAGGGAGACAAAAGGCAGGTTTTCTGGCTGCCTTTGGTACTTTTTATGATCTGGGTTTAGCCTATATACAGCCTGCTATCAGTTTTGCATCACATCCACTTGCTGTAACAGAACAGAACCCCACCAAAGAAACAAAAATCCAGCTTAAAGTTTAAACCAGGCCACGTTGGTGAGACATCATGTGTGCTTCACATTTCTGACACCCACACACCTTCCTCCTCCTCTTGTCCTTCTCCCACTCTAAACTTTATAACAGCCCCCCTCTCAAGGCCCTGGGGAGCCTGCAGATCTGTCCCTCTTAGACAGGCTGAGTGAGTCAGCCACCCCTCTCAGCTACCTGGAGCCTGACCTGGCAGAGACCAACCCCACTGCCTTCGCCCACAAACTGCAGGTGTGTAGAAGGTGACATGCCTGCTGAGCCCCTTTACTCTCCTTCTCTCCCTCACACCTCTTCTGCTGGACTGTGTGCTTGAATGGTGGCATCTTTGTGTGAATGCTTTCTTTCAGCTTTGGTATTTTTTTTTTTTTGTTACAATCATTTTACATTATATTTTAGTTGTGTATGTTCTACTGTATCCCTCTTTTGTCTATGCATATCACATCTGTCTTTGTTGTTCTCAGGCTGAGGTCAAACCAGCAACACATTTTTTTAACAGGTTGTCAGCTCATTTCTTAGTGTGGAGAAAGGTGTTGAAAATTATGTATGTGCTAATCACACATATGGAACAGATGTGATAAAAAAAAATTGTCTAAGATAAGAAACCTCTTGAATATTTCTTTGATTTTAACCATGATCAACTTCTATGTGATATTCGTTTTCAATGTGTTTAAAAAAAACAATTTAAATACCTGAACAATTTAGATTTTAGAGATGGACTTGGCCTCAGATCTGAACATCATGGTGTAACGTTATACTTGTATGTGTAATACGGGATGTGTGTCTACACTGCGTTCATATAGGTGTGTGTGTGTGTGTGTGTGTGTATGTGTGTGTGTATGGGAGTGTTAATGTATTCTGCTGAACTCATTCAGTTCAAATAAGAGGTGAGAGTTTGAACTCTAACCCCTCTCTCCCTCCTCGCCCAACACCCTTCCCCTTGCATTGCTGATTTCCTTTTCCCTCCTCCTCCTGATTGTCCTTGTCCCTGCGGCCCAGGAAGAGCTAGTCCTCGCAGCTCTGAGGATTGAGGCACTGCAGGTAGCCCAAAACATCTCTCAGAGCCCTTCTCTATCCACTGTTTCCCCTCAGGTATTGCACTGTGCCATTGTGAGTGGGTGTCCTGGAGTGTGATTGTGTGTGTGTGTGTGTTCCATCTGCAGTAGCAGAGTGTGTGCAGTGCTGTGTGTGGGAGCACGTGTGATACCTTTACCTGACTGCATCCCAGTGTGAGTGCATACCCACCTACCTCCTCAACATGTGGGAGTAGCCCAACACTCACATTCATCCCTGGTTCCTGTCATGTGACTTCTCTAACCTGGCTCCTGCTCCCTGACTAGTGCTACTCTCTCCCAAACTGACACCCTGTCTCTCTCTCTCGAGAGTGAAGTGTGTGTCTTTTGAAGGGCTTTGTGACAATCCTGCATGTTTGCCTGGACAGGAGATGCATAGAGACAATGATCAATGTGACTTGGGATGCTATGCTGGGGTTTACTTTATATAGCAGTCGTGTCCTTATACATGCAATTCACCATGTAGTCACCTGAACCTGAATATATCTAAACATCTTTGGTGCTTAATTCCTTGTCACGTTTTTTTTGCATTTTGAATTCCAATTCTGTCACTAATTGATACTAACACACTGGAAAATAGTGGACATACAGGCAATCTGGACCTGGACGCTGTTAGTGTAACATTAGATAACCCTGAGCTTTGAGTGTCTCACCCCTGGTTTGGTGATTGTGAAAAGCACTCTTATTGATTAATATTGTTTTTTTGGGAAATATAACCATTTACAGAACAGGCCTTACGCATAAAAAAGGAATCTTGTCATTCACAAACACATTTGTATTCTCCCTGGGTCATCTCAAGTGATGGGTGGGGCCAAATGCAGTATTCTTCCTGCAGGTACAGGGCCGGGGAATGTGATGTGTGTTCGGTGCATGTATACTGTAAGAATAAATGATAGAACCAAACATATTCAGCACTCAAATGATGGCCTAGCAAATTAATCATTTCTTCAAAGCTTGAGGACTTGAAATACCATAGCTGTTTGCCAAGGATTATTTCTCTAAAAATATTCACACCTCAAATGCTTCAGTGCCAGAAATTCCTGTTTGAGTTCTGCACAGAGTGATCAGTAAGTGCACTGGCATATTCCTGCACACTATTCAGATGCCATCTCAGCTGGCTGAGGCAGTGGCAAAGGCAGCATAAGCAGTGAGCACATGGGCAATTAAAATACACAGGGAGTAAGTATGGTGATCTATAATGCAGGTTTAAATGAAGCTGGGTATCTGTGATCGATATGGAAATGTGTCCATGTCTAACAGGAGCCTTGCTGTTTATGGACAGAATTGCAAATTGTAATTGCAATCCCTTTTTATCCCATTATCTGTAAGCAATAACACAATCATTTCTCATACACACTCTGATGGATCTCCCATGTGTTTGTTTAGAGTTGTTGCTTCCTGCTGTCAAAAAAATATTTCCCTATTCATTCACTTTACACATGGCTTCCTCAACACTTGTCAATGCATCTCCGCAGCTGAAGCACAACAATTACACTTCACGCTAGTTTTTTTGTCATATGGCAAAGCACACTCCGAGTAACATTAGTTCTGAAATCTGAACTGTAATGACTAAAAACTTTTTTCATTAGGTCCTCTGAATTTTTCTTTCTGATTGCAGAACTTTTCACATGCAATCGCTTGCTAGAATTTTAGCTGATGCATAATCAGCACAAGGCCCTGAGCCACTGTTTTCACCCACTCATTGAGAAGGCCCTGTGTTCTTCCCTCTCCATATTCAAGTCTTTTTCTTGCACGTTTCACAGTCTCGACTCAAGAAGCCCAGCCCACGCCGCTGGAATCTCTACAGTTCGCCCACTATTAAAGTAAGAGGATTCAGACTAGAATCAGTTAACTCCCTCTCTTTTTCACACTGGGTTAAAACCTTTCCTGAGCTAACACAGAGATATGACTATCCCACAAACCTTCTGTCATTGCATTGAGTACAAGTACCACAATCTCACTCTTTTGAGGATACTGCCCACTCTTTTTTTGATTAAAAGATACAATAATTACAATAAATCTCATGCATGTACACCTAACACTGAACAACCATGATAACAGATAACACCATACATCCATTTCAATTTGGGCTTTATATTCCAAAACCCATAAGACACTACTGTTGAAGGTAGAAATTAAACGTCTGTCAAACAAAGATCTTTACAGTTGACATGGGTAACACATTTATTCCCCACCAAAATGTATGGATAATAAGCCAAGCATCCACAAGCTGCAGTGTAGATGCTGCAGATTGTGTTGCCCTTAGACCATTCTGAAATTATGTAATCACTATTTTGTAGAAAAAATAAGCCATGCTTAACCATGCTAAGATCCAAATTCTCAGCTCTTGCACTTATAAATTCACATAAACTGTTCCTTCTCTATCCTGTGCTTTACAGAAGCAGTATCCAATGATATCCATAGACAAACAGTGCATAATGAATACATTTCCAAACACTGTGCTTGTATATGATGGGTCTTTTGACAGCTTTTCTTTCCAAACAGCAATGAGCTTCAGGATGGAATAATGAATCATCATACATTATCAGAAATACTATGGCCAGAACCAAAATGTACGTGTTCGTGTCCTGTCATAGGCCTCTGTGCCCTCTGTAAAACTGGAACTCAGCCAAATGATCTTGTAATCCTCTTGTTTTTGGATTTGCTCTCAATCAGTAGATGGGTTTTAAGTGGAAACTAAATCATTGTGCTTACATAGTGCCTTCCCATTTAGGGCTATGAATAGATTGAAAATGAAAAGAGAGTGTAGAGAAAGGTCAAATCTGGGTGCATTCATGGCAGGATTTCCTTTTCAGTTTGCTCCAAGGATACAATCCGTTTAGTTTCACTATTTGTGAAAAAGTGCTATAAGACCAAGGAATTCATGAAACCCATTTTGTCCCATGCAGCTGTGTGGCCCAGATTATTTCCTCATCTGCTTTTTTTTTCAGAATTATTGTTGATTAAAACTGATGAAATGTGAGTGTTGTGATCTGTAAACCTGCATCCTGGGATCTAAATGTGTCTGGGTTATTATAAAGTAAGTTTTGGTGTTAGTCCTCAAATTTACACAGAACTGTTTGGTATTCTTTGAAAAAGAAAATGTACATCTCATACCTGTTTATTCATACTTGTGCTAATCATTATAATTAACACCTTTGTATACACATTACTCTTTTTAACTTCCCCAGCATGTCACTAACACATGGGTAGTTCTTTCCTTGCTGGCCTGGGCCCAATCACAGTTATGCTCTTTCACATTGAGCAGCTGCTTTCACCCATCTTGCTTGGAGCCTATCATGGCCTCTCAGCTGAAGCTCAACAGCAGATTGAAGCCTCATCCCAATTGCACAGAGCTTTAAATCCAAGCTAAAAAAAAAATCCTGCTCTCATTGGCATTGTGGCTTTGCTGTGTAGAACCTGTAAACAATGTGCTGCCTCATGGCTTTGTTCAGAATCCCTCCAGTATGAATGTATGACTGAAGAATGTGAATCACTGAGGGTAGAGGTGTGCGTAGGACTGTTTTTAAAATCCCACTCTTGCCCTCTCCCCCAGAAATTCTGAAAAATCTCCCCCACTTCCACAGACACTCGTTTTTTTTCATGGTTACAATATTTACTAATGAACATAGTCGGTTCTGTTTCTGAAAATATAAACAAATTAGTCATTTAACCCATAGCAACCCTGACCAGAATTAAGTAGTTATTTAATGATGAATGAATGCATGCTATGCAGTGTAAGCAATTAGAAAGCTCCTGTGTTATGTAAATGTGCCCTTTTTTTGCCCCACACGACTGCCCACTTCTGCCAGCATAAAAGTAAAAACTACCTGCTCCTGCAATTTTTTGGATCCCATGTGATCCCAGTCCTGATGCACACCTCTAACTGAGGCTACAGACAGTTAACCTCAGTTCCTGTGTCTATCCTCCCTCCTAACACTTACCATCTTTCCAAACTAGGAGAGAGATCTGGCCTCCCCAGGAGATAGTGGTGTCTCCAAAAGCTCCCTATACTCCCGGACAGGGTACAGTGAAGCTGAAAGCCCTTACCTACCCCAAGACCTGGACCATTCCCTGGGCATAGCGAGAGAAGAGGTATATAAGTGTATATGTGTCAATTCTCAAGCATGTATTACTTTAAAATATACACTATCTGGACAAAAGTATTCAGACACACCTCCTAATCATTGAATTCAGGTGTTTCATGGAGTCCCATTGCCACAGATGTATAAAATCAAGCACCTAGCCATGCAGTCTGCCTTTACAAACATTTGTGAAAGAATGGGTCATTCTAAAGAGCTCACTTAATTCGTGTGGTACTGTAATAGGACAAGAAATTTCTTCCCTCCTGGATATCCATCAACTGTGAGTGGTATTATTAAAAAGTGGAAACGTTTAAGAACCACAGCTACTCAGCCAAGAAGTGCCCAGACCATGCAAAGTTACATGCAGTGTCGCTGAGTGCTGAGGCATATAGTTCATAATAGTCTGCAAAGCTCTGATGTCTTCATAACTGCAGATTTCCAAACCTCCTCTGGCATTAACATCAGCACAAAAGCTGTGCACCAGATGCTTCAAGGCATGGCCTTGGCCAAGAAGCTGCATGCAAACCTTACATCACCAAGCACAATGCCAAGCATCAGATGGTGTGGTGTAAAGCACGCTGCCACTGGACTCTGGAACAGTGGAAATTTGTTCTGTGGATTGACGAATCATGCTTCTCTATTTGGCAGTCTGATGGATGAGTCTGGGTTAGGTGAATGCCAGGAGAGTGTTACCTGCATGACTGCATTGTGCCAACTGTAAAGGTTTGTTGGAGGAGGGATAATGCTATGGGGTTGTTTTTCAGGGGTTGGCCTAGGCCCTTTAGTTTCAGTGAAGGGAAATCTTAATGCTTCAGCATACCAAGAGATTTTGAACAATTTCTTGCCCCCAACTTTGAGGGAACAGTTTGGGGAATGCCCATTTCTGTTCCTGCATGACTGTGCCCCAGTGCACAAATAAAGGTCCATAAAGGAAGGAAAAGGAAAGGGGGGGACTGACTCCATATTAATGCCTCATCCAGTCCAAAAATGGAAGTGTTAATAGTTTATTTTCATCAAGTAACAAAATGCAGTGAATGAACAGAAGAGAAATCTAAAT
>JAOUQY010000042.1:16630290-16641303 GCA_028566355.1 Doras micropoeus | reverse complement strand
TACACCATACTAATAAATTATTGTGGTCTAAAATGACAGGTGTTTCAGTTTCATTGTCTAACCCCTGTATATGTGTGGTTCAAAACGTATTTTTAAAGCAAGCAGGAAATTCAACACATTACAATTTACAGATGTTTTGACACACTATGATGTGGTGCAATGCAATGCAGAACAACATGATTAAATATTAAGTAACTGTTTAATTTGAAGTCAAAACAGAGTTCATATTTAGGTTTTCTGGAGTTTTCACTGGCCTGACAGACACAAAAGCGGCACTGTCCCTGTGAATCACTGTAAGATACAATATATAGAATCTACAGCAGGTGTTCTCAAACCTTTTGTAGCCAAGGACCCATTTAACTTTAAAGCAGTGCTGTCAAATTAACGCGTTAATGAACGCTACAGAACCCCAAGGGCTCTTCGTAGGGAACTCGGTCGCTAAAGCGGTTCTATTTGGGACGCGCTGCAATGTTATCAATGTTACAGCGGACAGCATCGGGGTCATGCCTTCGTTACAGCACTTGGCTGTATTTAGCATGATACATCAAACAACACCGTTCAGTCTACTTTTGCATGCCATGCTGTAGGCACTTTTGAAAGAAATGTGATGAAATGTCCATGAACTGTGGGTAATGCATTTGAACTTTTTAATGAACGTTTCGGTCTTTTCTAGTGAACTTCTCTTGCAGTGCTCTGATCTCTCCTGTTGAATGTTAGGATCTCCTAGCTCGTTAGCTATCATAAACATTGCTAAAGTTGAAAGGAGCAATGGCGAACGAAGAAGTTCTAGCTCTTTTTGGATTGCTATATTTTTGCACATTAGATCAGTTTAATGAGCGACGGATCCGCATAACACATATGCAAACTCCTATGTACTTTTATTTATATATATTGCTATGATTTTTGATATTATTTTTTCTTATTTCCTTTACTTGAACTTTTGAATTCTCATTGTAAACTATGGTTATACTGTTACTCTGTCCTTGATAATTACTTATTCCTCTCGCAATTAATAATAATAATAATCATAATAAAAAAGCAAACTCCTTCCCTTCCATTGCAGGGGCGGGTCTCTGAGGTAAAATCGAATCAGCCAATCATGTAGCAGCAGCACAACAGAACTTCGTGTGAAGTGATATACCCATGTTCCCTAGCTGTGCAGTTCCCTTTAAATAAAAAATGAAAAGACTTTTATCAAATAAAATCAAGTGAATAATGAGGCAACGTTCAACAGTCGTTTCTCTTAAAATAGACCAGTGATAAACGGCAACAACATTTTCAATGGCCGTATGATGCCCAACTGCATGTACAACACAAATCAAAATGTGCGTTAAAACCACAATTACTCACAATGTCACAATATCAGACATATTATTTAAATGTGTATATTAATATTCTAGCTATTTACTGGAACTTTTTAATTCCTAAAGTTTCCTTGGCCAGTGAACATGAAGTCATTGACATTGTTTCTAAGAGGTATTGAGGTGTGGATTAAAACCCATTTTTTTAGGGACCACTTAAATAGGTTATTAACTAAAAGAACACAATAAATATAACTTCGATAAGGGTTAATTGTAATTTTCATCACTGTAAGAAAATAAATCATGGATACTCTGGCTATGCTTTACTGTCCCACACGTGGTCTAACAGACCTATAGGCCACACCTCTTTTACTGGGGATGACAGACAGCAGAGTAAGGGAGCAAGGGTTAAACGCACTTTCAGCAAAGGAATTAGTTAAATATGGCAGACATGACTAATTTTATTGACCTGATTTTGGAAAGGCATTTTGGTGCTCTTATAATATTGAGAATTAAACAGGAGGGCAGATCAAAAGATGGAACTTTAGAAGGCTGAAAAAGAAATTACAATACATAGTAAAAATAATAAGTTATGTTACAAGTAAGGCTTACAAAAATGAAAATAAAATTAAAAAAGAAATAAAAAAAAAAAACCAATAGGTTTCTGCTGTAACACTGCACAGAAATTTTATATTTTGGTGTCACTCCCTGTGATGGTGTCACCCAATGCGGTCTGTGCCCCCTGCTTCCTTCTAGTGATGCCACTACATACACTCTTTATGTAAAGAAATTACTTGGATAATTATTTTAATAATTGTACATCAGTAAATAGATACATGCATGATATCGTTCATCTGTTTTGGATTCAGTCTTTCCTCCCAGCTTTTGCTGTTGTGTGGGCAGCCTTAATGGAAGTACTGAGATCAAATCAGCAACTTAAATTGGTGAATGCTTGCACCTCTAATTTTTCAGTGGCCTGTGCATGTCCATGTAGAAAGTAATGCCCTCAGCACCTACACCTACAGGCTTTCCTGCTTTCCTGACTGAGGGTTTGTTTGTGAATGTCACTGTCTATGTCAGCACTGACTCTTAAGTGCTTCTAATGGATATTAGTGGCACTAAAGCATTTTAGCACAGCCATTGAAAGGCACTAAAAATACAAAAATGTGGTCTTAACTGTAGCAGCTCTGACCACCAAATCCTACATGTGATCTGGATGCATTTCAGCCATGTGCTTGTGTGCTAATATGTCGTATGGGCTGAATTACAGCTGAAGGAAAAAGACTATGAGTCAGAGATGGGTTAGAAAGTATGTGCCAAAGGACTGTTACACATTAGCAAGTGTTGGAGAAATGACTAGGCAGACAGGACTCATAAGGGTGAGGGTTTGAGTGAGTAATGAGAAAGACTTGTGAAAAATATAATGTGCCAAAGGCCATCTCGCTCTCTACTTTCTCTTTAGATGAAAGGAGGAAAGGAGAAGGAGGCAGAATTGACCCTAACTTTGGAGAAGACAGAGAGAGAGGGTGAGAAAAAGACAGAAGGAAGAAGGTAGAAAGAGTATTAGTGAGCACTAGACACTGCGAGAGAAAAGCATAGAAAGGGAGAGAGAAGCAGTGAAAGCGTGCGGCCTTTCTGGCCTTTGCCTGAGGTGGACATGGTCTGCTGTTCTTGTCTGAATGTCCCTGCCTCCATTTTGGACTCCAGAGACATGTTGAGGTCCCACTTCTGCCATTGAGTGCTCAAACGCCCCCAGCCATAGCTGACTTTACATGCTCCTGCCCGTGATATAGAACAAAGCACTACGGATGAGGAGGAAAAAAACGAGATCTCCCCTCCTTTTTTGTGATACTGTTCCAAAGTGCAGGGAGGCCAGGCTCGACCGAGTTAACAGCTGCTGGGTAATGCATTTAGAAAGTCATTTGTTAAAATCTAATTGATGGCTCCACTTGTATTTCAACTCATTCTGGCCAGGCAGAGCAGAGCTGAACTGCGGCAGATGCTAGCAGTCCTATGCGTGGCAACGCTGCAGGCAAGGTGCTCTAGTAGCACAGAACACACACACACACACACACACACACACACATACACAGACACACACTTGATAAAAAGGTAGATGTTTTTTTCTCAGTAGCAGAGAGCTTCTAATATTTAATGGTGGGCTTGGCAACATTTTTCTCAGAACACGGATGAAGTTCTGTCAGCTGTCAAAAATGACCAAAACTAACAATTCGCATCCAACCAATGAAAACAAGGTGTCTGTATCTACCTGTCAATCAGGTTGTTTGTCAGATTAGTACGCTTTTTTATATGCAATAGCATCCAAGGATAAAAGAAGGAGCTGTAACCTAAACCTAAACTTTAAAAGCTTTCATATGTATGCCAACATTCAAAATGCATTCAAAATATAGAAATGCGTCTATATTATTCATCTCCATCTGTGAAATTCATTTTTTTAAATCAAAACCTCACTGTAATATTGCTCTATTTGTAAAGTGCAGCCTTTGCAAAAATCTCCTGTAGAAATCTACTGAAGCATGGCTTCTGTGGGCTTCTATAGCAGCTCAGCGTACACTCTGTTTTAATAGGAGTTTTGTTTTCACTTTGTTTTAATGCTTTTTGCACAACAGGCTTTTGATATGTCATTTTGAGGCTGTCCCAGACGTCACTACCTGCTTCAGTGAAATCTAGTTGCTTTTTTAGTATGACACGGCTGACCCTATAAAATATTTGACCTGATATGATTTTAGTTTTTTCCTTACCGTTTATATACATTGTTTCAGTATAGTAGATTATCTGTGGTAATTGTGAATAATAGTACAATGCAACGAAGTTAATCTGATTTTGCTGAGCTTCATTGACAAATCTCACAACCTTGAATGGCTAATAAGGTAGTTGCTATGGTATGATAGTAGACAATTAAATGCCAGGAGAATAAAGCACTTTTTAATCAATTTTGTTGAAGCAGACACTACTGTGAATCAGTGTGCAATCCAAAATGACCACACAGTTCTGATTAGACAGAAAAAAAGCTTTTTGTTGTTTTTATTTTACATTAGTAATGAGTGATGTAGTTTTCTTGAATCAACCACCAGTAAAGAGGAAGAATGGAGTGAAATAAGCATATACAGTTTCAAAATTGTTCATTACGCAGTTCTTGAGATAGAAATGTGTCTCAACTGCAGCAACTTCATACACAAAATGATATGAAATTCAGTGTGTGTCTGAAAAATTTAGTATTGATGCAAGATGTGAAGTTAAGCTTCATGAGCCTTTAAATCACAAGATATTGGATAGATTTTTAAAGGAACTAAAGTGGAACTACTCCACAAAGCTGCATTGAGCTCCACAAATGCATTGTGCATTAAGCTGCACTGAGAGGCAAATTTACCATAAAATTTCATAATTCTAGGCAAAACTAGCTTTGACCTGTTGCCCAACAAGCGCTTTCAGCCTACCGAAATTCAGCAGATGCTAGTATAAATGGCAACACACACCTAGCGACACAAGCCTTACAGTCCGTATCAGACATATGGGGCTACAGCAATACTAAGTTTCATGTGAATTGGTGAAGTCTGAGTTTATGATATCATCGAGCTAATATTGATGAAAAACAATGGAAGAAGAAGAGCAAGAAGACATTAACAAAAAACTATTGCCAATGACACATTTTTAGTACCACAAAGATTTTAATGTATGAAACCATGTTGTCAGGGACTTTGAATGAAAGCAAAGCAACACATAATGCTCTTGAGCACAAATCACACTTCTATATAGACACTTGGCTTGAGCTATGTGTTGCAGTGAGTAATACAGTGAGTTTCTACAGATATGTTTCAGAGTGATAAGTGTGTTTGTGTGAGACACAAGGCTGCTGTTGAGCTCAAAGACTGTTGGCGGGTTGCACCTGAGCAAGAAATAGCCACCATCCTCAACGGATGTGACCTGTGCCCTCTCACTCCCCTTGTTTCATTTTCACCTCGCAAGATGTAGGCCTGGACTTTTCAGCTGGGACCCTTCCTGATAATCAGGCCAGCAGGTGGAATGTCACTGAAGAGTGTGTGTGTGTGTGTGTGTGTGTGAGTGTGTGTCTGTGTCTGTGTGTGTGTGTGTGTGTGTGTGTGTTTGAGGCCAGGGGGCAGGGGGGAGGGGGGTGTAGATGGTGGGTTAACAATAGCAGGCCTGACAGTGAGCACGCAAGGAACATGTTGGTGGCATGTGGACTCAACTGTCGCCAACAGCGCAATCATATCTCATCAAAGCAAACAGTGGCAGTCTTGCAGCGTAATTCTCACCCTGCGAAGCCACGCATTACCTCACAGCTTCAGTGTGGCATCACACAAACCCATCCTAATAGCACACACATATAGTATTAGACCCAAGACAGACAGAGATAGGGCACACACATCATTCAGGTTAAAAACAAGCTGCTGTTCTAACACTGAGCCTGTTGTAAGTGTGCTTCAGGCATCTTATTCACAAACTTATGCAAGTGGGATCCAGAAACATGTGAGCACTGGGACGCGTTGGATTTTAATTTTGCAAGTGAGACATATTGGAGCTTGGTGAAGTGGCTGAGCAAGAGTAGAACATAAACTAAGCTTGAATTAGTGCATTTGCAAAGAGTTCAAGCTGCAGCTGGGTTTGAATAACAGCTGTGTGTAAGGTCATTTTAATAGTGATTTAATTGACAAGAGGCACTTATTTACTTCAGTGATGAGCAAACCAGTGGCTTGACAGTTGCTGTGATCACTTCAGTTCCTGTACAATCAGTGTTCTGGCTTGGTTACACTCTGGGGTTGTGGAGAGCTCAGTCTGAAGGCTGTCTTCATGATAGATTTCTTTTCTAACCTGACCATACTGTGCAATCAAAGCACAATGTACAAAGTACAATGTTTTCATCATTGCCTGATATTTGTCAGTGTTTCATTGTTTTCTGTTGTGTTCTAATTGTTTGGCTTTATGAATAGAATGAATATTACTTGCAAAAGTCAGGAAAGTTTCTAGGGTCTGACTGTAATGCTATATGAATGAAAGTGTGTGCTGGGGTAGTGTCCTGTTCTGCTGCCTCAGGCACAGTGTGTCTGTCAGGGAGTCAGAGAGCATCAGTGACATGCTAGGGACCGAATAAGACACAGGAAGATGACTGCTGCTGGTCACCCTCTTATTAGCCCATGTCTATGTCTGCTCATGTGATTGTGTCTTCATACACACAGATCGACACTCTAATTATGCCTCTTTCTTATTCATGTTCCTGTAGTCTGACTTTCTACTTCTATCTCACTTGACTCTCTTTTTTTGAGTCCTCTGTTTAGTGAGATATCATTAACCAAGCCGAACTACTGGCTTCATTTATGTGATTGACAGTTGGGCTAGGCTGTCTGGAGGTTTGCATATCTCACATCAGCACGCTACCTGCCACTAATGGTGCCGATCCCCAGACTCCATCTCCTGAATTAGCATCTGCCGGTCTGAGTGTGTGCTGGGCTAATCAGCCTGGGACAGGGAGTGGAAGGAAAGGGAGGTTTAAATTACATCCCTCCCAGTCTACAGAAGCGACACATAAAAGTATGATATCCCAATGTTTTATCTCAGACCCTGAAGATTGGAGATGGTCACTGGCAACACGCTTACCACTAGGTGATCTGTTAAATATATTGAAATTGATGGTTGCAATACACTCAAAAGAAGGTGGGACAGAGGCAAAATAAAAAACGTTAAACGTAAGTTGAAATGGTTAGACAAATAACACTGGAAGGTGCCACAATTAGCAGTTTAACTGCTTTAGGTGAGGTCATCAAGACTGAGTATAAAAGGAGCATCCAACAAAGCCTTAGTCTTTGTGAGCAAGGATGGGTCGTGGTTCGCCACTTTGTGACAAATTTCATGAGAGAATTGTCAGTCAGTTCAAATACAATGTTTCTCAGCACAAGACTGCAAAGAGTTTAGGACTTTCACCATCTACAGTTCATAATATCATGAAAAGATTCAGGGAGTCAGGGGAAATCTTGGTGTGTAAAGGCCAAGGGTGGAAACTGCTACAGAATATGTGTAACCATCGAGCCTTCAGGTGGTATTGTTTGAGAAACTGTAGTGCTACTGTGATGGACATAGCCTCTTCGGCTCAGGAGTACTTTGGAAAATCAAGAAATATAATCTGAAACTGTATTATGCAAAGAGGAAGCCATGTATTAATTTTGTGTAGAAATGCTGCTGGGTTCTTTGGGCCTGAAGTAATCTGAGATGGACAAAAGGCAGTGGAAACCTGTTCTGTGGTCAGATGAGTCCACGTTTCATCTTGTTTTTGGAAAAAAATGGATGTTGGATTTTGTGTGCCAAAGATGAACAAGTACAGATTTCAGTTTTTTATTGCATTTTAAGAAAGAGCCCCAACTTTTCTGGAAATTGAGTTTGTATATACAACTATCTGTATCTGATGGTGTCAATGTCCATTTGTAGTGAAGGTGGTTGCTGATCTGCTATAGTGAGAAATGCCATAGGCAGACCCTGAGGAAACTGTAGCCTCCACAATGGATTACAGCGGGAAACCTGAAGAGCTGAGACAGCTCAGGTGGATGCCGGGAAGCAAGACAAGCTCAGACACAAAATTTTTCCAGGAAAAGGTGTTACAGCTAGCACTGCTATACCACATGACCTCACAGCAAACCATAATGCCACTTGGAAGTCTCCCCAGAATGGCTAGCGATACACTGTTGTAATGATACAAGCTTTATTATTATTAGGATAATCAATAGCGGTCAAGTCTGCAGAGACCTAAATAGAAGGGAAGAACCAAGGGAAGAAATACTAAACAGTAATATATAAAAAGATAACATAAAATCTATTATAATAAAAATATAATGATATATTTTTATTTAATTAAATGCCACAAATGTGGCATACACTTATAATAATTAACAGTTTATATTTTATAACAGTTTACATATTGTTATAATTATAATAACTCTATTACTATTTTATTATAACAAATAACAATAAACTAAAATGACCAGTAAGTATAACGTTCAGAAATCTAATCTATGCAAAATTATCGAATACACAACATACATGTTCATTATTTAGTTAACATGCCAGCACAAAACAATTATATGTGTTAATATCACATATTTTTTAACATCACATATTAATGTTATTCATTGTAATTAGGTTAATGTTCACTAAACTGCTACGTAGAGAAATGCAGTACAATGTACGTTTGCACTCTTCTAGTTTACTACAACTTCTGCTGTGCATCTTGTATTTTTGACCCCTTTGCACTCATGTGTTGTTTACTCATCTGATCCAAAGTTATATCAATTAATCACATGTATTGGCTGTATCCTTTACAATGCTTTTACCTTTCAGCCTGCAAAACAGGTCCTTTGGAAATAGAGGGCTGAGAGAAATCATATGGTCAGGGGCCTTTTGGATAATTTGTTTGGCCGGTGAGTGTGTGCCTCATGCCAGAGCATGGCTGTAGTTTTTTTTTTTTTTTTGGCCAGAGCAGCTGCAGGGCAAGGCCACGTGAAGTATGAAGGGGGGCTGACCTTGGGGAGGACCAAGCATTCTCTCCACTTCTTGCAGAACCTGCTGATTCCTTTGTGCTGGCTGCCATCTAAATGTGCTTGTTATGTCATTTTGTTCTAGTCTAAGCCTAGCTGCTGTTTCTCTTGCCTGTCGGTAGTGGTGCAGGTCTCAACAGGATAAAGTCAATACCTAGACACACCCTGATCTATCTGTCTCCCATTGCTCTCAGTTGTATCACAGGCAACCAATAGGTTCAGTGTTGTCTCTGGTTTGTTGTTTAGGAGTTTCCCCTGCGGCAGTTACACTGCACTTTGCTTGGTAGCAGGAGACAGTGGCCACAGCAGCCTCTTACTTAATTTGAACTGTCACAATTAATCTGTGTTAACATTGTCAGCACAAAGCCCAATGCCCAGACTGCCCTTATTGTCTCATTAGGTTACACAAGCATCTTTTAATGCATGCAGACAATTCCTATAAATAGCTGAAAGCAATTTGTTTTAAATAATGAAAGAAATGTAATCTTGGACATATATCTGTGATAGATGATTTGAGTGCAGTTACTTTAGTCATGCAAATTACCTTTTGTTCACTATAATTTTACCTGCATTATGAACATTAGACAAATAAATAAATAAATAAATAAATAAATAAATAAATAAATAAAATACAAATGATCACAATTTTTGTAATTAGTATTATTGTTTTTTTTATTTATTAATTTTATCCTTTTCTTACACATTTGGCTTGGCAAGATCAGTCAGGCTAAAGGTTTAGAATTTGTTCAACATTTATGATAATTATTTCTATTGTAATTATTCAATATTCAATAAAATGGTAAAATATTAAACAATTTATTTAAATATAACATTACAAAGTATGATGGAATAAAAAACCCCTTTTTGAAATTTAACCTCAGAAAGTTGTTGTGTGCTTTTTTTTACATCTACATTTTGACAAATGATACCTGTCGGTCTGTCAGAAGTGCACTAATTGAGTCCTATTTAAACCATTAGCTCGCAAAGCAAGCCTGAATCCCTGTGGTCCTGAACAAATTACTTGTAGCATTTTGTGTTCCCCAGAACACATCTAATGCTTTTGGGTCTTCAGAAGAAGAAAGCACCGTTATTACATTATTTATCTTCAATAGAGTTGAGCCTCAGCCTATATCACAGTGAAACCAAGTGATTTGTTTTACTAATAGTAGTACGACTAATATTTACTAATAGTAGTACAACTCTACAACATCTACTCGAACACTGCTGAAAAAGGCAGACATTATAAAAGCCATGCAATGAAAAATGCCATCTGCTTTCATGAGATAAAATGGCAGTTACAGCTATTTATCACAGTAACTGTCAGTACAAGTTATCATGTTTTTGGAGAAATGTTGGTACGTTATTTGGATAGTCCAGCCACAGAGGGTTTACAGAGAATTTGTGACTTTCAACAGCAACCTATACTTCAACAATGTGTATACAAATGTTCATCAAACAATTTTCAAACCATTTCATTCAAACCCAAACCCCCAAAGCTAACCTTAGTAAGCTGAAATGTTATAAATACTCTATAGGTACAGTGCCTTGCAAAAGTATTCATACCCCTTGAACCTTTCCATGTTTTTTCACATTACACCCCCACACTTAAATGTATTTTATATTATAAATATTATTTTATATGATAGACCAACAGGAAGTAGCACGTAATTGTGAAGTGTAAAAGAAACTGATACATAGTTTTCAAAATTGCCTATCACTTGAACATTGTGAGCAAGACAGGAATACACCCTGGATGTGTCACTGGATAGACTCTATTGCAGTACATTGTTTTAGAACAAGGACACAGGTAGAACATTTTGAAAATTTGTAACCTGATCTGTGAAGCAGCAACACTACAGTATCTGCTATACCACTATACCACCTGTATTATGAAAATCGTCATGCCATTTTATGCACAGACTTCTCAGAAAACTGAGAGCAGAATTTCCACTCAAATTAGATATGTAAGTTTAAAAAAAAAAAGTAAACAGGTAAATAATGGCGGGTTTATATTTAAACCATTAAACAGAAATACACACATTTAAGAACGTAATTTACTGTAGTAACATGACACGATATACAGGGGTTAGACAATGAAACTGAAACACCTGTCATTTTAGACCACAATAATTTATTAGTATGGTGTAGGG
>JAOUQY010000042.1:16608077-16618754 GCA_028566355.1 Doras micropoeus | reverse complement strand
ACTAAAATGACAGGTGTTTCAGTTTCATTGTCTAACCCCTGTACAATAGACACAACAGTGCCCATAGTGTATTATGTATCATAGTATACATTATAGTGTATATGAAACCTCTATGAGACAAGTTAGTTCCTGTTATCATTTATGTTGTAAACCGTAAACAGTTCCCTCACCAGCCTGTCCTGTATTCTTTTTCATGAAGGTAAATGAGTATTAGCCCCTCTGTCCTAAAGACATTCCTGTGCTGAGAGAATTTACAAAGAAACATGACCATTACAAAGCCCTGACACTAGGACACCTTCCATAGATTTTACATAAACTCTCCCAACAAGAAAAGACACATCAACAATTATATGCTTCTTGGTTAAAAAACAACCAATCCATTTATTATTAGTCTTATATTATGTAGAACATTTACCATTCAAGTGACTGCAAATGGAGTGCTGTTACTATTGAAACGATAACATAATATCCAGCACATTATTATACAGTAAACCAACGATTTTTGTTAGAGCTAGAACTGGTGCTGTTACATTAAGTAATATCTAAAAAAAAACCAATCCACACCTTCTGACCAATCAGACTCAAAAATGTAACCATGCTGTGATTTAATAATAGAGTTCTAGTTATCACGTAGTCCACAGTGATGCTTGAATCTGTTATGCTGTTGTAAATTCAGAGAAAATGAATCTGAATATTCAATCTTATATTCAAAATGAGTAATTAAATGCTTGGCTTGCTACATCCCTAAGAGGATGAAAAGGGATCATTTCAGTTTGGTTGACTTTTTACTGAACATTAAATCAATATATGACCACATATATGTCAACACATCATCACATTTATTTGCTTATACAGTACATGGATTCATTGTATACTATGCTAAGAGTACAATACAACTGAGGAGTGATTCTTTGTCTATAGTGATGCTTTATTAAAGACGCTGGAAGATGCAAGAACCCATTTAATTCTAGGGTTTCCTAGGTTTCATCTTATTGCTCATAATGACATGAGAGCCCACAGTCCCAAAGGAGGCCTGGCCAGGCAGGTGCAAATTATAATATATACCATCCTTTTAACTTGATCCTTAAAGAGGTGCATAACTGTTGCCCCAGGGATTCTCCATGACCACAGAGTCTAACCAGTTCTCCTGTGCCTGAAAGGATCTCTCATTTGAAACACCTCCCTAGGTTCTCCCCTCTGCTACCTTTAATTTCCTGATCTCACCATCACAGATGGACATAATAACTGAGAGGTTGATTTTAGAGGCTTGCTTATTCTCTGCATGCAGCAGTGAGATAAAGAATAAAGGATTGTTCTGTTAAGCTGTGGCAGCCCAGCGACCCATCAACAATTCTGCAATACCTCAATGTGAAAATCTCCTCTTCTGCTTTAATTACCACCTAATCATGGCAGGGTCCAAAGGGACTGACACCCCGTTCCCTCTATTCTGCTGTGGAAAATTCTGTCTGAAATGTTTCAGGTGTGTGAACGCCTTTGTGTTTCACGCATTCAAGCACACCAGCTGGAAGGCTGCATGTGATCTTCTAGGTATTGCATTAAATATTGTGTTTAAACATTTCAGTCTGATGCATGCTTTGTTTATTAAATATTTTTGTCTAATTAATTATTAGTAAATAATTAGCTGTTAGTCAGGCTCAGCATAAGATGGATAAATAGTAGTATCTCATAAATGAAAGGCTTTAACTGTGTGTGTTCTGCACTTATCTCTAATTTCTGTTCCTTTTACACAAACTGTATGTATGCCTAATGTAACAAAATAGTAAGTTTGGAAATCTACTAGACATGGCAGCTGAGTTTATAGTGACAAAGACATGCCCACACATGAGCAAGCCAGGACCTCTCTTAAGTCCAGCAACACGGGTCATTATTTTAATCTAAACACAATGTGTAACACTGAAATTCATGTTTTGTGCTAATTCAGGTTTTGCTATAGAATGCCACTCGAGGCCAACATTAAATACAGGTCAGAGACAGGATTTTAATCATATACAATGCTTAGCCCAAAGACTGTTTTTTTAATAACTGTAGGCCATGGGGTGTTGTGGGAAATGGTTCCTGGTTAGACTCCAACACTACAATGCACACAATAGGAAGTGCTGTATCAAGAGCTGCCAATTCATAGAAGGGTAGAAGCCATACTATTAAATTAAACCAAATGTGCAGTGATTAATGCGTAATTACAACTAGCACTATTCAATCATCAATTTACTGGCAATTTACTAGATAATGATTAGATGATTAGATGTTTTTTTCAAAGCTCACCATCTTATCATCCCTACCTATTTAATCAAATTGGTCTTTTAATTTTTCAATTGACTCTTACCTTTGCCATGTTATATTACACTTCACAGCAAACATAAAACAAAACACTATTTAAATCTGCATTTTGTATCTTTGATTTCCTTAATGGCAAATGCTTGTGTTTAAAGGCAATGGTCTAGATCAGTGGTGTCCAATCTTATCCACAAAGGGCCAATATGAGTGCAGGTTTTGTTCCAGTCAAGCAGGAGTAACACCTGCTTTTAATCAATGGATCTAATCAAAGGATCTTGACTGTCAGTAGTGTGTGGCTTCTGCTTGGTTCGAAACAAAACCAGCACCCACACTGGCCCTTGGATAAGATTGGACACCACTGGTCTAGATGGTACAGAAAAAAAAAAAACTTGAACACCTTTAATACCTGGCAACCTCAGAGAAGTGATCTACGCACAGGAAATTTGCATGAGTTGAATGGTACAATCTGAAAATCAGTTTAAGCAGGTGCTTAGCCCATCTTTAAATATGGGTACTTCTCCCCTGTAAATATGGTGTAATTTTGCACTCAATTCACAGACTCAGAATAAACCCACAGTAAACTCCCTGATTAAAATGCCTAGACATAGGTTTACTAGCTAAGTGCAGCACAAAAATAGACTTGTTTATCTGTCTAAAGCAACCTTTAACACTATGAAAACAACATTTTAAAACACACACTGAATGAAATCATGCGAGGCGTGATGCTGACTACACAGAATGAAAAAGTAAACCTCTTAACAAAGATTTCAAATGATTTCTGGAATAATTAGGCATGATTATGTTTTTAGTTGTTATTGTTCCTAACAAAAAAAAATCACACTTTCCTGGTTTTTCTTTTTTGTTCCTCAAACCAGCAAACAGGGTGTTTAGAATTGTTGCAAAAATACTTACTCATATTCACACTCATACTCATATAATACACTCATATCCACTACATACTGTACTATATGCAGGATTATTGATAGCATTTATGAGTAATATGTGAGCCTTTATATTACAATTGACTCTTGCCTATAGACAAATATCTCTTTCATTTACTTTCATTAACATTATCTTTATTTGAAAGAAAAGCTGGCCTAAAGATATTATTAAGAGGAGCAGACATTGTCCTGATAGAAAATGATAAGTGATATAAGGGGAACATCACTGTAGCTGTTATAATTTAAGAAAGCTTTTGTCAGACAAAACCTCAAGGAAAGTGCACCTCAATTAATTCTGTATCTCTGTATACGGTTTATCATTCATATACCCCCTGTTTCTCTGAGCAGCACTGATTAACTGAGACACTCCCATCCCCATCACTGCAGCCCAGATCCCGTGCTTGTTCAGAGCCCAAACGGAAATGGATTCAGCCCTGGCCTTTGTTTAATTGGGGGTTTGGAAATGCTCGGCTCTCGTTAGACTTGCCATGCAGGATCTGATCTGGTAACAAATTATACACGCAGCAAAGCAATGAATTTCAATCACCTTTCCTGTCTGCTCTACAGATTGGTTGTGTGTCAAACCGCCCATCTAGACATTTGTGAATGCTCAGTGGAGGGACATCATTCATGAGCCTTTTATTAATCAATCATGAAATAAATAATAATGTTAAATGAGTGTAAAAAAGAGTTTACTATATGAAGTTGCAAGGTGAAGAAAGGTGGGAGGGCAGGTAAAGCATGAGTTAAAAATAATAATAATAATAATTCAACAGCTTTTAGTACTTATTGTGAATTGACTGTATGCAATAATAATAGTACAATTACCTAGAAGTCCAATAAATGTTCATTAGGTGCTGTTGAGTTTCTCTGAGAGTGTCTGTCATGTGGGTATGAAAGTGAAAGGTCATGTAGTTTATAGCATTGTTGATAATAATTGCTTCACAGAGTCAAGGGAAAAAAAAAAGACTTGTATAAGGTCACAAACGCATTTTCACTGTCTACTATGTCTCCTACATGTGTATTTGTTATTCGTATTCTTATTTACAGGGCAGCTCTGTCAGTGGACTTCATATACTTAATACTCCATATTGTAAACCTTTTATCTTTTCCTACACCATAAAGCAAATGAGGGTAGTTACAGCACTGTGCGAATTCGGTTCCTTTCTTTATTATCTTTATGAGGCTAAGTCGAATATCATCAAGATTTTATTTCAGTTTAACAAGAACTTTACAAGTTGATTACAATGGAAGTATGTCAGATTGTGTGTCTGTTTGAGTGTGTGTCTGTGTGTGAGAGAGAGAGAGAGAGAGAGAGAGAGAGAGAGAGAGAAAGATGAAAGAGAAAGATGAGAGATGTAGAGATGTAAGTTTTGGGCATATACTGACTCAGTACAGTGGTAAATGGTTCCTCTGAGGTGATAAATTTTGATCTTTTCAGCAATGGCACAGCGCTTTCTAATTCATTTGTCTTTTAGGATGTGCTTCCATAATGAGAATTCTGCAGTCTGCACATTGTCACAGTATGAGAACATTGTCGATCTCTTTATTTATTCATGTCATGATGAGTGGATGCCCTGGCTTGTGCCACATTGTATTTTTCATTCAGCTTCCTGTTGACGCTGCTATTCAAAAAAGAAACACCACATTGGGGCTCAATGCACCTTTCCTCATGTAGCCTAACATCCCAATAGCCCAGCAGTGCCGGAAACCACCATGCTCTAAGCTTTCAAAATACTTCTTTCTGTTTGGCGCTTAGGCTATAATGACTGACCTGCACTGGAGGGACCAAAGCCTGGAGGAAATCGGTCACTGTGGTTTTAATGAGAGCAGATCAGATCAATCGCCTCTGCTTTTTGCTCTGTCTGCAAGATAGCATGTCTCAGTAGAGATTAGCAGCTTGGCAATGTCTCCATAAAGGCACTGGGATGTCTTCTTTACTCAATTTTTCTTTTTCAAATAATAATAAAAAAAATATATTTTTTTTTAAATAAATAAATAAATAAATAAATAAATAAATAATAATACTTTATTTTAGTGCTTTTCAAAAAGCCAAAGATGTTTATAGTTAACAGTATACAAAATATCACAGACAACAACAACAAAAAATAATACTGTACATACAAATAGACAGTGCTAGACACAGGCAAGGTCAAATGGAGGAGCATTTTAGGCTTGAGGCAGATTATATGCAAGTGTGAAGAGAGTTTTAAGCTTAGAGTTTTAAGCTTAGACCCACACATGACCACCACAAAGCAGGGTGGTGGATGATTGTCAGCACTGCAGTGACCCTGATGTGGTGGAGGTGTGTTAGTGTGTTTTGGGCTGGTATGATTGGATCAGACACAGCAAGTTTCTTTTTATGAAGGACTAGAGGATAACAAACACAAACTGTGCAGCAACAGATGAGTTACTGTCTCGGACATTACATCTACAAGGTTACTTTTTGGTGAGGATCTAGAACCTGTTCCAACACCACTGGGTTTGAGGTGAGAATACATCCTGGATGGGACTCTACCGACTCTCTACAGACTCTACAGAGTACAGAACTCTCACAACAGAGTGGCTTTCCTGAAAATTTCTGTCAGCACCTCAGCCTGTTTCTGAACTGTCCCTGAATATCACAGCAGCTTGTAGTTGTGAACTGTCAGTGAAAAACACTGCAGCTTCTGTTTTGCAACAGCCCATTAACAGTACAGAGAGTTCTAGTTGTGAAGTCAATGAAAAGAACAGTAGTTTGTTTCTGAACAGTCCATAAACAGCACAGCAGCTTGTTTCTGAACTTCTGCTTGCTAACAGTCCATGAACAGGGCAACCGCTTGTTTCTGAATAGCTCAGAGTGCAGCACCTTTTTGGTTGAGAACAGTCAATGAACAGCATAGCACATTATTTCTAAACAGTTCATGAACAGAGCAGAAGCTTCTGTTTGTGAACAACCCATAAACAACACAGCAGTGTGTTTCTGAAGACTCCATAAACAGTGCAGCAACTGTGTTTGTTAAGAGTCAGTTAAGAGTTTACTAGCTTCTGTTTCTGAACAGTCACCAAACAAACCAGCAGCTTCTGTTTGAGAAAAATCCATGTAGAGTACAACAGCTTACAAACTAACCCAGTGGGTGGAGAAGTAAAGATCCAGTAGTGTGTTGACTGACTTGTTTATAACCAGCATATCAGAAAATGCCTGATAGTGCAGTATGTTTAATACATGTTTAATAATTTCACATGATTTGTAATGCCATTTATTCTTCATCATACCTGTTCTAGCTAGTGAGCTGGATGTTTACTAATGAGCCGTGTGTTAGATAGTGAACTGAGTGCTAGCTAGCAGGCAAAGCTGCTTGCGCTTATCAACACACCAGAGGAAAACACAACAGCAATTAATATAAGTGGTATAGAAACTAAATCCCAAAGAACTTTTATGATTTAGAGCAACCCATATCAGTACAACAGTATCAGAGTCCATCAGTTGAAAGACGGAGAGCCTGATCCTTCTTCTTTCCTCTTTGACCTGCTGATCCTCCTTTTTCTTCTGCTAGCTTTTTCTTAAAGTGAATCAGTAAATCAATCAACTACTTGACTGGGCCAGGGGAAGAGAAAAGACACCTGTAAGCCCCACTTGACATGTCAGATTCTATCCCTGATAAACTCAGTACTTAGCAATTCTGGGTCAACCAAAGTTGTCGTAAGTATATCAGATGTTCTTAAGGTTTCCAAAGTAACATTCAAATATGAAAACATCTTTTAGCCTCATGTAATAATTTTACATTTGAATTCCTGTTTCCTGTTACCATTCCTGTTTGTTTACCTCAAAATATAAAAAATATACAAAATATAAAATTTTCAATGTGTATGCATCTTCCAGCAGCACATTATGGAAAATGTGAGTGACATTTCACTGTTGAAGTGTTCCATAATAACTACCCTGTAGCCAGTCTATCATGTCTTTTATGTGTCTTTATTCTGCCATTATTAAGGGATGAATCTTACATGGTAAAACCTAGCAAAAGCAATAAATGGTCTTCATATAATCCGATATCATAGATCATATAAAGATTCATAGGCGGTAGTTAAGTCTTTTTGTAGGAACTGCTGGCTTACAAATGCAACTGTGTCTGTTAGTGCAATCATATTCTATCAAGCTCATTAATTCAGAGCAACTGAACAACACCCATCTCTGACTAAATATACTACATTTGAAGTGAGAACATGTTTGCAATCTAAATGTCGCTTTCATTTTGTTGTGGTTTACAGTGACATTACAAATTCATCCAATGAGAAAAGATTGCCAAATTACTGTCGAACTCAAACATAAAAATAAACTTTTCACACACGCTCTCTTATTTAAGATGCGCTGTTCTGCTCTAATTTGACAAAATGAAATTTTTCATATGTAATGCAAACTATAATAAACTGTTAAAAAGGCAAAGCTTTAGATATACTGAATTGATGGTGAAGGTGTGATATGGTTGAAATGATTCTACCACCAATCCAGATAATGTTTATCTCATTACACGCAATCACACTCACAGTGTGGTCTCCTATTTTGAGCTTGTAATCAAGCAGTATGTGGCATTTGCAAAGAATTTGTATATCTCTTAGAACCATATACTGTACAAATTTCATATGTGTATACCTGCTGCCATTTTATTTACATTGCATATAATATTATTGGTTTGGTTCATGTAAGGCAGTGAACAGAAGGCTAAGCTAAGTGCATGTGTCTCTATGTATGGGTGTGTTATGTCTTTGATTGTGACTGTGCAGTATTCCACATATCTGTACATTTCCTTATGTGGCTTTGTATTTACTGGCACTGGACTTCTCCACCCCCATTCTGCTCTTTAATTACTCTGGTCCATCGATCTCTCCTCAGTGTAGTCCACAGTCTTGACGCAGTCTTGTCCAGTGGAGCGCCAGGACGCCTGCTTTAATGAATCAGTCTTTAACTTCCTGAAGCCCCAGGGTCACTGCTCTATATATATAAATATATATATATATATAAACCATCATGAGTACTGAGTTTGGCATGGTACTGTGTTACAATACATTTTGGGTATAAAACAGAGTGAATAAATAAAGGGAAACAAATAAATAGTAAACCATACTGAGGGTAATATAGAGACATTCTTTAAACATTAAAGTGCCACAAAGAAATACAAATTTAAGTACAATATGTGTTCCTTTTTTTTTGGGTAGTAGACAGTTGGGTATGGAGGTTTATTTGTTTTCGTGTATCCAAGGATTATATTTGCAGGGCGGTGAAATGTAATCTGTGTGTTGAAAGTGTGTTTGAGTGCAAGAAAAAGTAAGGTGAAGAGAGGTTGATGTTCAGTTTGCTTTATTTGGTGATAGTTATTTGCAATCAGCTTCTGGTGCCGGGCTCTTAATCTTTTTTAATTGTCTAATTTTATTGCCATAGGTTTGCTTGCAAATAAATGACTAAAAGAAGAAAAAATTGTCTGCTAGTAAAATGTATAGAAATATGTTTAGCACTGCTATGATTCTTGTTATGAGCCAACCCTAGTGTAGGACCGCGGCAGCGTAGTTCTCCTGCCAGAGGAGAACTTCAATTCCCAGCAGACCCCAGGGCAATTTGGGACAATACCAGACACCTGTTTCCTGGCCTATTTAAAGGGATCCTTGAGCAATGTGTATCGTCGCACCTTTGACCATTTTCCTGGTATGTAAAGCTACGGCATGAGGTATTCAGGCTCTTTTTTGTGGAGAAGAGATCATGGGGTAGGGCTTTCGCCAGAGGTAATCTGGTAGGGACTCTTTTCTATCCCTTCCTCTTCCTCCTAATGTGAGCACTACACTCTCTGCTGCTCAGCCAGCGTCATTCTTATAAATGCTACGGCGTCAATTTCTCAACCACACTTTTTTAGAGGTGTGGTCACGGTGTAGGGCTTCAGCCTGAGGTATCTGGTAGGGGCTTTGTTATTTTGTTTCATTCACCCGCCAAACTCTGGGCCGGGGAATGCTTCTCCTAGCTTTGTTTATCTACACACTGCTTTGTTTATCTACACTGTGCGCCTGTTCAGATTCATTTATAAGAGGCGCGACTTAGACTGCCCATTAGTATTTTGTTATGTATTTTGAGTCCGCAAGATCGGCACTTACTTTTGAGTACCTACTTCATACTCGCCTGTGCTCGCTTAGCTCAGCGGTAACTCACTTCCGGGCCACGTCTGTTTTTGCACAACACAATTTAAAAAATAAATATGTAAAACATAATAAATAGAGAGAATATTTATTCTTTACTATTGGTTGTCCCCGTTATTCACACCCAAGGTTACATTTTTATTTATTTATTTTCCCCAATTTATAAATATATATTTACTTAACCCCATTTCATTGTTTTTTCTTATCTCTCCCTCCATCGGCTGGGCTGACAGATAACAGCCCACCCTTACCCTGCACAATCCAGTCCTCCCGTAACAATTCTTTCACAATTGTACCCTAATAAATGTTATTCAAATGTTATATACATACAATTATCATACAATTATCTGCCAAATAAAAAAAACAATTTCCAACTTTAGTAAAAAAAAATAAAAATCTAAAACTAGGTTTAATAATGTTATAACTCTTTCATAATGATCACATAATTGAATATTAGAATTAAATTACATTTTAACTTCTCTAGCATTTTTAAGGTAGAAGAATTGACTAAATTATGAGAAAATTTGGTAAACAACAAAAAGGAAAAAACTTTTTAACCGTGTTATGTCATGGCCGCCAGAGGTCGCCAGATTCGCCCTGTGGGAGTACTCAACTTCCTGACTGCATTTCCCACAGGGCATTGCACAATCAGGCGCACCTGCTGGTGGCCATCTTTGATTGCTAATCAGCCACCCTGAGGAGTATAAAGGTCCCTCAATTTTACTTCTCAGGGTGGATCAACATATGTGTTAACCTAACTACTATGCTGTCATCAGGATTCTATTATTGCCAAGCTAAGCTAAGCTAAGCTAAGCTAAGCTAAGCTAAGTTTTTGTGTGTCATGGACTTCCGGTTTGTTTCACTTTGTTGCTGCTCACAATAAATAGCACTGCACTTGACTCCGTTTAGTGTTGGATTATTACAAAAAGAAATAAAGGCATTATTGGCTTGTACTGGACAGTAAGCTATTCAATTTGTTAAATATGAACAAATTTTGAAATTGATGCCTGCAACATTTTGGTACAGAGTCATGGTTAGTACTGGGTCACCTTAATTTTAAATTATAATTTTCATTTAAGAATTTTTGCCCATTCTTGCTGTGTACAAGACTTGAGCTGCTCAGCAGTCCATGGTCACTGTTGTCTGATTCTCCTCTTCATGATGCGCCATGCATTTTCAATAGGAGACAGATCTGGACTGCAGGCAGGCCTGTCAAGCCACGCTGCTGAAACTTGTGCAGAATGTGTGCCCATTTTTTTTCAAAAACAAGCTGAAACGT
>JAOUQY010000042.1:16478632-16495254 GCA_028566355.1 Doras micropoeus | reverse complement strand
CTATCTATCTATCTATCTATCTATCTATCTATCTATCTATCTATCTATCTATCTATCTATCTATCTATCTATCGATCCATCCATCCATCCATCTATCCGTCTGTCTGTCTGTCTGTCTGTCTGTCTATTCATGTAAGGAATCTTGGTTGTAAGCATTTTTTAAGTTTTCCAGTTTACGAACATGTTCACAACAGGAAATTGTCTTTTCTATTTTCATGAATAGCTGTCTTTTTTGAGAGAGCGAGAGAGAGAGATTCTATAGAATGAATGTTTATTGCTGCTGTGATGTACAAATTCAATTTCCAGAAAAGTTGGGACACTTTCTTAAAATGCGATGAAAACTGAAATCTGTAATTTCAAGTTAATTCACTTGAACTGTTATTTAACAGACAAAAAGACAAAGAAAATATTTTTAGTGTTTTCAATGATGAACTTAATTCTGTTTCTTCAATATAAACAAATTTTGAAATTGATGGCTGTAACACACTTGAAAGAATTTGGAACAGAGGCAAAATAAGACTGAAAAGGTTGTACAAGTAATACTGGAAGGTTCCACAATTAGCAGTTTAACTGGTAACAGGTGAGGTCATCAGGATTGAGTATAAAAGGAGCATCCACCAAAGGCTTCGTCTTCGCAAGCCTTTGGGTCGTGGTTCACGACTTTGTGCCAAACTTCATGAGAGAATTGTCAGTCAGTTCAAATACAATTTTCTCAGTGCAAGATTATGTCAATAGAAAGTCCTCACAAGTATAGCAAGACAAAGTCTGTGTGTGTGTGTGTGTGTGTGTGTGTGTGTGTGCGCGTGTTTCCCTGCCTTCCACTACCACCCACTAGTAGTTTAAGCAGCTTAAATAATGAGTGAGAGAGAGTGAATACCACACAGATGTTAATAAATATGTTAATATTTATACAAATGTGTTACTATTAAACAATTAAATGAAAATGAAAATGAAACACAGCCTTCCCTGAACACACTTTCACCATAGAAATGATCTTTCTGTTTGTTTTCCAGCCATT
Organism: Doras micropoeus; assembly: GCA_028566355.1. Lineage (NCBI taxonomy): Eukaryota > Metazoa > Chordata > Actinopteri > Siluriformes > Doradidae > Doras > Doras micropoeus. The sequence goes on along the minus strand of JAOUQY010000042.1, from coordinate 16,494,236 downwards.
AGAGATATGCTGCTGTGCCTCCCGCTGGAGGTGTAGGAGTTAGTTTCAGTACAGCTTGCTTTGGTTAATTTTTTTGTGACTGATCAGGCCATTCCATTCAACACAGCAGTGTCTCCAGTCTCTTTATACATCTTTGAGGTGTGCTCAGGGTTGCTGAGAATCAAACCGACTTAAAGAGCCGTGCCATAATTTATCACGGACAGTGCATTTACAACACTTTCACCGAATAAAACAACCCAGTAAATTTTGACTAAATTTTCTTCCCATGATTCTACAGGTAGAATGGCTGAAGAATGAGGAGCTTGTTGATCCTGTGCAAGACTCCAACTTCCTTATAACCATTGACCATGACCTGATCATCAAGCAGGCACGTCTTTCTGACACAGCTAATTACACATGTGTGGCCCGAAATGTTGTTGCCAAGCGACGCAGCAGCACTGCTACACTCATTGTCTACGGTAATGAACCAAATATTCTCGCTTCTAAACTTCAAAACATGTGAGAAGTTCTGTTTGTCGGTTTTGTGAATTTAGTCATATGTGATCGTATTTAGAAATAGCACAAAAATTAGCTAAGGTCTGTTGTATTTATTACAGTAGTGTTATTTATATTTTGAAAATGCTTCAATTATTAGTGAGACTCTTAAGACAGTACGTCAATCTCTGATAGACACATATGACTCATATTTATGGCATGGAAAGGCTCTGTGTTTCATTCCTTGTCCAATTACTGTTTAACTTAGACCATTCACCTCACAGCACACTGGCAGACCACTGCTGTTTTAACAAGAAGTCTGAGTGAATCTAGACACTTCCATCATTGCATGCCTCATAATATCTGTATGTGTGTGTGTGTGTGTGTGTGTGTGTGTGTGCATGTTCTTCCTCAGTGAGTGGAGGCTGGTCATCCTGGACAGAGTGGTCAGAGTGTAATGCACGTTGTGGGCGGGGCTGGCAGCGACGGACACGTAGTTGCACCAATCCAGCACCACTTAATGGAGGTGCTTTTTGTGAGGGCTCACCCTTTCAAAGAGTCACCTGCACCACCCTCTGTCCAGGTGAAACGGACTGACACTTGTCAATCACTGACCCACTTATGTATACACACACTATGTAATGACACTCACGTGTGCTGCATTTTGCATGCTCAAAGACGCACCTAACAATAATACAAGTCTCCAGACTCTTCACATATACTTTGTGCTGAGATATTGTAATATAAGCCATGTCCTCATCATCGTGCTGTGTGCTGCCCCCTAGTGGACGGAGGCTGGACAGAGTGGTCTAAGTGGTCAGCATGTGGGACCGAATGCACACACTGGCGGAGCCGTGAATGCCAAGCGCCTCCCCCACTTAACGGAGGACGTCATTGCAGCGGGAGCATGATGGAGAGCAAGAACTGCACCGAGGGACTGTGCTCCCAAAGTGAGTCACATGATTTTAATCTGGTCAACACTGATCTTCCACGGATCCACATAAAGAAGGAGAGCCAACGCAAACAGATATATAAAAGCTTCACATGTAGGGCTTTCCTCTTGAAACTGGATGTCAGGGAGGAACCATGGCAAAGGATTTGACTTGTTATCCACAACTGCCAATAGCATTGAAGATACACTACACTTCCTGCCATATCTAAACAGTCTCAACAGTCCCTTAGCAGAGAGTTTAAAGACAGATGTGTAGGATCTAACACAGGTCAACTTCGTCATGTTCAATCATGCAGAGCTTTCCAACCACTGTGCCTCATATTGGTACCATGCAATGGGTCGTTTGTTATCAGTCTGCAGCAGTGCGTTCCCTCTTCCCCAAGCAGTGAGGGCATTAGTCTCCCCACGGGGGAGAGGGAACGGAAGGCAAAACTACTTAATAATAAAAGGCAATACATAAAACTGTTTAGAGAAACAAGCTTTCTGGACAATCTGCACACACACTAACAGGTCTCGATAACTAAACGCTCCTGCATTGTGTCTTACACACAAATGAACTGGATAATAGCTGCACGAGACCACCACAGTCAATGCAGCTCCTGATGCTTGAGCATGCTTGGGATGCGCTCAAGATTTTGGAGACACACGTTTAAAATAAACTCCATCCATCTTGTCAGCTCACACAGCATGGTTTGGAATTAACATGCAGGAAGTTGCGCAACCAGAATGACATGAATTACCCATTTATGGCAGCGAATGCAGGATGATTCAGCAAAAATATTTCACCCTTCTTGCAGTTCTGATAAGCTGAAAAATTCTGCACTTCTACAAAACACATTTTCTGTCACTTGTTAAAAAGATATACTTGCTTATTTCTGTCCACAATGCTAAAATCCTTATACGGAAATATGACACCAAATTTTCACTATTTTTAAGGAATAAATTGCCCTTATTTTACTTATTATGATTTTTACACATTAGACAGAAAAGAGTCTTTTCTATATTGTAGGTATATATACAAGGTCTGTGTGGAAAGAAATGAGACTTTTTAATTTATTTATTTGTTATAAAAATTTATAATTCAATATTATCATCTTCAAAATATGATACTTGTGAATGAGTGCTTGAAATCGCTAATGGTGAGCGTATTCAGAGTCTCTGTCATGGCTCTATGGATGTTCTTTACTGTGCCAAAGTGGTGGCCTTTCAAAAATATTTTAATCTTGGACTTCTGGTACAAATTCTTTATGGACGATCCCTTGAGAATCAAAACAGTGACTTGATTTTTGATTTGCTCATGCGAGCTTTCTTTGGGCGAGGTGATGTCACGTACCATTCAGCACTTTGTATTTTTGTCTCAGGATCGTTCTCAAACACCCATGATTCATCTCTTGTTAAATGATCCAACATTTGTACCAAACTCGCTTGCACTGTTCCAGTGTCGAGGCACTTCAGTAGGGCTTCACAAAAACAAACATCTGGAAATTGAGCAGGCTAGAATGCAACTGAAACGGGTCCTACCATTTATGTGAGATCCCACTCTAACTGAACTTGAAACACCATCCCCATGCGTAAGCCTTATGGAGCAGAATTTCATTCTCATTACTTTTTTGGACTTTGTATATTTGGATTTCATATATTCCATATATACCTATATATATATATATATATATATATATTTCTATGCGGTATCCTACACTTGTGCAGTGCAACTAAATAATAATAACTTTGTTACGGAGAAGAATAAAGGTTAGCTTTCCCTTGCAAACAGTAACTGATTGGAATTACTAATCAGAACATAGCCCCAAATATAGATGAGTATATAATATATTAATTATAATTTGGATTCAAACAAAATATGACTGCTTTTTGGATTAAACAAGTGTTGATCATTTTGATAAATAAATACCACCACTCAATGAAAACCTGATCTAACATTGGCCAGTTAACTAACATTTGCTAACTGGATCTCCAATATTTGTTGGTTAATGTTCAGTTAACGAAGAATGCCATAAATGTTCTGACCAGTCCTATTTACACTAAGAATGTGTGCAGGTGATCAGATTAAACATTTAAGGCAGCAATATTTGAATAGTGAAAGCTTGTGGAATAAAAAAAGAGATAAAATATTTCAAATAATGTTTAGTCTAGATACCAGTCAGGTACCTCACCAGAAACAAAGCATCCCATCTGCTCCACAATGCAGTTTGTTTTAAGGTTATGCATGTTTTATAGGTTTGATGAAAATAATCTGGGGCAAATATCTCTGCTGAGATATTATTATAAATATGAGAACAGAGCGTGAGCAGTAGAGTGTGAACACATAAAGTTCACATATGGGAAGGGTTCAAGCCCCAGCACTGCCAAGCTGCCACCCTTGGGCCCTTGAGCAAGGCCCTTAACCCTCTCTGCTCCAGGGGTGCTGCATTATGGCTGACCCTACACTCTGACACAAACTTCCTAACGAAGCTGGGATATGTGAAGAAACGAATTCTTTGAAACTTTGCAGTGATGTATATATGACAAATAAAGGTTTCTTTTTCTTCTTCATAATTTCAGTGAGTTTTTCACTCCTGAATCTCTCTGGCATTTAGAAATTGTCTGAAAAGCTTGAATTTTGACAGACATCAGCATGTGCACAGCTTCAGTAGAGCTGCACGTTGAAATATTGAGCTGATATTCAGTAAGAACATGGCCGTGCGTTCAGGTGTTCCTACTCATTATTTCAGTATATTATGTCGGTAAAAAATGCACCACTGCCTGCAGGGGAGAGTTTATTTGTCACGTAAAAATGCTACTTGATTACACCACATTAATTTTACACCTCTCTTAATTTACCAAATATTTGGTCATTAAATTTTTACAGCTAATATTTCATAGTCTCTTTCTTAGCCTGGTTTAGATTTGGAGATGATCATAGATATTTATATGGGCACGATTTGTGGAAATGAAGGGCGTATCTCCTTACTTGATATAGCTGTAGCACATGTGTGGTTGTTTGTGTTGGAGTTGATTATGCTTACTTCCATAAGTTAGAGCACAGATGGTGAATGGGATGAATGCTGATATTTTAGGAGGTAAGCTGCTTAACGCTTGAACACTGAGGGAATCAAGTAGGTTTTATTCTGGTACTCAGTGCATCATGGATGAGCCAGTTTTACACTATAAAACAGCCTCACTAGGCATGCAGGCAGGCTGTGTGTGTGTGTGTGTGTGTGTGTGTGTGTCTGAGCACCAACTTGAGGGTTTTGATTTGCTCCTAGGCGCCATCATTAATAATGCAGCCCACTCGCTCACTCACTGTTTCATTTACTCACAGTTTACAGCCTTCACAGTTTACACATGTTCAACTTTTTATTTCAGCTTACTCAGCTCTGTTATAGATGCCACTGATGCTGTATTTATTTCATTCATTTCCTTCATGTATCATATTTCATTCATTTCATTTGTTTTCTCATTAAGATGTTCTCAAAGTTTCTGAATGCATGACCCATTTCCTTTGTTCATTTTCTGTTGTTTTCTTTCAAACAGATAAAAAGGTTTCTGTTGAACATTCAAATCATCGTAAGTTCACCTTTTCACATGTTTGTGCATCTATTTTTTCACTACGCGTGTGTGGGTGTGATTTATATGAGGGGTTACAAGAGTGTATCTGTGCAATATGTATGTGCATCCGTGCACTAATGTCTAATTTAGATCCATGCTGGCCTTTTGCACTTTGTTTCCTATATAATCTTCGAATATTCTATTGTGTTGGATAATTGTAATAAGGAGAGTACTTCAGAGGAAGAGATTCATTCCAGGATTTTGAAAGGTTAAACATATCAATTTCACAGTCTTTCGAACATGGATAAGCTCATATAAATGGAACAGCAGGAAAAGATAAACTAGGATATGCTGTTACAGTAAAAAGCACCACACCCATCACATCCCATCCACAGTGTAAAGACAAGCAAAAAGCTAATTTTAGTGGCTGAGTAGGATTTAGTCGTAAAATAAACATTAACTACAAACTCATTAACCATTCTTAGGAATAATAAATTCTCTGCCTAATGAACTCTAAAGGACTAATGGCAATAATACGATTAAACGCTTTCTCCTGTAGACGATGTAAAAAGTAATTACACAAACATTTGACCAAAATTAGATGGTTTTGTAATATCAGCACCGCACCGGGGGCTGAATCACTATTCGATGGAGACTGATGCATTAAAAAATGAATGTGTACATATCTGGAAAATAATATATAATGCATATGTCAGCTTCAAGTACAGCCTGTGGTCATTTAGGAGTTGATGAGTACATATCTGGCCCCCTACGATCAGCTTTGTAGTTTACAGCTGGAGTGATGCTAATATTTAGCTCACTGTGACCCTAATAACAGGGAAAGCTGAAACGAAATGCATTTAATTCATCTTATGTCTCGAGTAATAATTATAGCCTTGTCTTTTGAAGCCTCTTATCAATCAGTGCTATACTGTCTTTTTGTATCCTCATTCTACTTTCTTGTTTTTATTTTTCACTTCTTTGTCATCTACACACAGACTTTGTGTTTTATATATAGTTTGTCATATACACTGTATGGCCAAAGGTATGTGGATGCTTCATGTTGACCCCATATACTAGTGCATCTCAAAAAATTACAATGTAGTGGAAAAAATATGACAGTTTATCTTTTTCAAATTAAATTATGAAAAAACATTAACTTTTTTGACTATATTCAAATTTTTTTGAGATGCACTAGTATAGGCCTCCATACATTTGCTGCATGCACATGCTTGTCTACAATGACTACAATATATTTCCTTAACTAGGATTAAGGGGCCTAGCCCAAACCAAACTCCACCATGACAATGCCATCGAGATGTCGTTTGTCAGGGATGGTTTGGAAGCATTCAGGTGGCCTGCACAAAGCCACTACATGATCTCAACTCTGTAGAATATCTTTGGGATGGACTGAAACACTGGCTGCTTGCTAGGCCTCTGTGCCCACTATCAGTGCCAGACCTCACTAATACACTTGTGGCTGAGTGGCCACAAATCCCCAAGCAACATTACTATCTAATCTAATGGAAGTCATTCCCAGTAGAGTAGAAGCTGTTGGAAGCAAAGAGGGGGGACAGCTTTTCAATGGGATGTTCAATAAGTCTACCAATGTCTATGTACTGTTGGCCATACAGTGTACATATAAGTTTTTATCATATACATATACAATATATGGCAAAAAGAATATGGACACCTGACCATCACACCCACGTGGATCCTTCTCCAAACTACCGGGCCCAGCACAAACCTGTTCCAGCATGATAATGTCCCTGTGCACAAAGCAAGGTTCATAAAGACACAGTTTGCAGATGATGGGGTAGAACAACTTGAGTGATCTGCACACAGCACCCTGAGCTCAACCATACTGAAAACCTGAGACGAAGTGGAACGCCCACAGTGCACCAGGCTTTCTTGTCCAGCGTCAGTGCCCAACTTTACTAATGCTGTTATGGATGAATGAGCAAATCCTTACAGCCAGGCTCCAAACTCTAGGGTAAAGCCGTCCCAAAAGAGTGGAGGCTGTTATTCATACTAGCTCTGTATTAATACCCATGGTTTCGTTCAAAAAGCTCTCCTGGTCGTGATGGCTAGGTGTCCGCATACTTTTGGCCATATAGTTTGAGTGTTTATCATGTACATACACCTATTTATCGTATATTTAACATATAAGTCATTTGGCATATACATATAAGCAGACTGCTACATCTTGGCCTTATCTTCATAAATTTTCTTTTCTTCATAATTACACAGCTCACCGGGTTCCTCTCTTGGGTTTCATCCTTCCTTCTTGTTTTATGATTTAATTATTTTTATTTATATTTTGAAACTGTTATTCCTCTCTTTTCTTTCCTACTTATTTTATTCTCATTTGCTGAGGTCCCAATACAGGCCATGCAAGTTTATTGCAAACTTCAAAATGAAGACTTTGAAGTCTTTGAGACGTTGAAGGTTGTTTTAGCAAATCCAGTTGTTCATATTTCAGAATGGTGATATGACTTAATTAATGTTATGTTCACATATGTGTCTGAGTGTATACACAGAATTTCAGATGCATGGAGTTTGTTAGTCTAAAATTGTGTTTGTGTGTGTGTGTGTGTTTCAGTGGATTCAGGGGCAGGAGTGGCTATGTATGCAAGGCTGGTGGGGGCTCTGTTGTTGTGTGTAATCCTTGTGCTCAGTGTGGGCATCCTGGCTTACCGCCGTAGCTGTCGCCGTTTCCATGGAGATATTACAGACTCCTCATCTGCCCTCGCTGCTGCATTCCATCCTGGCAAACTGCCAAGACAAGGTGAGACCCCACGGTCTGTTTCTGCATATTTATATCACTCTTGTGCATTACATCTCAGTTTCAGTTAAAGCGAGTATAAACTGCTTCTTTTTAAGCTTTATCTGAAGTTCTTAATTCTCTTCAGCTGCCCACTCACATTTCCCCTGCCATCTCTAGCCTCTTGTCAACTTAATCAGCCCTCTGTATAAGCACTCTTTATAGTCTTGCCTCTCTTTAAACCTTTCTTTTCTCAGGGAGCTCCTGCCATAACTGGAAAATCCTATTACCTCCGCTCTGTCCTCAGAGAAATGTTCTCTCTGTGTTTGCCTTCTTCTTTATTAGATAACCTTCATGTGCTGCACTCCTCAGCTCCCCCCGACCTCACTGCTAGTGCCGGAACATTCCGGGGGCCGATCTTCTCCTCCCTGCAGCAGAGCACACTTGACTCGCACCACAAGATCCCCATGACCAACTCACCCCTTCTGGATGCTCTGCCCAGCCTTAAGATTAAAGTGTATGACTCCTCTACCATGTCATCTGTGGAGCTGCCCGCCAGCCTAGGATGTGCTGACGAAGGCATCATGAGTTTGAAGACGATGGGCAGCGGTCCCCGAGAGCCGCGCGCACACACTTTGCCCGCTGAACCGGGCCACAGCACCAGTGCCACACTAGGCAGCCTCGGCGGGCGCCTTACTATCCCTAACACAGGCAATTCAATGTCACTTTGAATCAGTTAGCAGTTTCTCTAATTATGGCTTTTAGATATAGATTTCAACTTTCAATATGGCTTTTGAGTTTCAAGTTTCTACCCAAATAAAATTATCTCGCTGTCTGTCTCAGGTGTGAGCCTATTGGTGCCGCCAGGAACCATTCCTCAGGGGAAATTCTATGAAATGTATCTCATCATCAACAAATGGGAGAAGACTACGTAAGTCAGCCCCAGGAACAGATTTACTTTTTGTAGCCATTTTTCATGGTGGCTTTCCTCTGTCTCACTCTCAGTGCTGAGTTTCATTTAGCTGTCATTTGTAGCTTCACTCACATGTTGCCGCAGCAAACTGCTTAATTCACAGAATCATTACAGCCTTAGCTAGGTTGTTTTTAACTGCAGAAACACTGTTTCATAAGTGACAGCATGTCAAACCCCAGGAGCTGAAAGCAAGACTAATGTGAAATGAAAACAGCTTTGCTAGAGCTTTTGTTCTAACTTTTGCTCTGCTGATCCTCATTTTATATTTTGAAGTGTCTTATTAAGGCCTTTTGTCAAGAATAGCTTTGCTGAAGAATGATCTCACACTATCTGCACTCTGACTCTGTAGAGCCTGTCAGTGATATGTGTCTTTGTGTGCACCTACTGCACTGAATAATGCTGTCTTGCAGTTTTTATCATGGACCACAGTTAGTTTACACTACATAGTCTTATATTTTAATATTTATTAATTGACTATGCACACAGCTTTCCCAGTGCTGATATAAACATTTTGAATTATCCCTGATAGAGTTTGTTTGAACCAGCATCAATTGATTTAACCTGCTGGTTTGAAGGTCAGTGAATAAATACTGCATTTATAGTTGTCAGGGATGCACTTTTTCTTCAGCACTAGTGCACCAGTAGAAAACATTAATAATTTCCAAACATTAGTTTACCAAAAGGCAATTTGATTACAGAGAAAATTTTGTATTTAACTAAATAGTGGGTTATTATTCCATTCCTGTTAGTGAAGAACAAGAATCTGAGCTCAGATAGACACAGGCACACTGACAACTGGGCAGTGGAAGACAGGAAAAATGTTGCCAGGTCTTTTTCCAAGCTTCAACTGTTCAGTTTCAGTGAGCCTGTGCCCACTGTAGCCTCCAATTCCTGTTCCTCACTGACAAAAATGGAATCCAATGTGTTCTTCTGCTGTTGCAGCCCATCTGCAGCCATGTTTTTTTTTTTTTGCTTTTTGCATTATGAAAACCAGTAATGAAAATGCATTTTACTTATGCATGCCTTCTGTCAGGTTGCCATCAGAGGGTGGTCAGACAGTCCTGAGCCCGGTGGTGAGCTGCGGGCCCTCAGCCATGCTGCTAAGCCACCCCGTCGTCCTCACCCTGCCCCACTGCGCCTACCTCGAGACTCCCAACTGGAGCCTCACTCTCAAAACACAGAGCAACCAAGGAGTCTGGGAGGTGAGCATCAAATCAGAGTTCAGTGAACAACGTCTCTTCTAATACAAATTTTATCAAAGCAAAGCTTCATAACTCATTCCCATTCGACCTCCCTGCCGCTAGGAGGTACTGACAGTAGGAGAAGAAAGTCTGTCCTCACCATGCTACATGCAGCTGGAGGAGCAGCGCTGCCACATTATAATGGAGCACTTAGGTACCTACGGTCTGGTGGGACAGTCAGTTCCTCCTCATCCTGCATGTAAGAGGCTGCAGCTCGCCCTGTTTGCTCCCAGAGCTCCTTGCCTTTCTATGGATTATAGTCTGAGGGTCTACTGCATACAAGACACACCATATGCCCTAAAGGTTACCTACTTTACCTCAAGTATACAACTCATCACTCTTATTTGCAATATTTTCTTCTCTTTACACTTTTTTCCTTTTGATCTAACATGCAGGAAGTGTTAGAATTAGAGCGAACACTTGGTGGGGTCTTATTGGAGGATCCCAAATCACTCCTCTTTAAGGACAGTTACAACAACCTGCGACTGTCAATCCACGACATCCCGCACTCTTACTGGCGGAGCAAACTTCTTGCCAAGTATCAGGTGAGATGTTTGGCATGGAACCTCATTCTTACCTACACCACTAGTAAGATAGTGAAGTATAGTATAGCGAAGTATAGTATTGTAGATTGTAGGGGTTTTTTTTCAACAAAAGTTGGTAAAACATTGGTCGTACACAGCGTAAACAATACCATTAGATTTTTGGTTTTATAATGGGTTAAATGTTTTAATTTAAATGTTAATATGTGTTTTTTAATGTTTTTTGTATATACCAGTTGATCCAAATAATTTGAATAATTCTACACTGGATTTCTTGCTGTGTGTCATCATACTCAGAACAATTCTAGTCTGCCATTTTTTTCTTGTTTGCCAAGCTAAGCTGAGAACATAGAAGCTGTGTGCACATTTTAACTACTACAGCAGCTGTATTTATGGATGTGATTGTGTTGAAAGTGCTGTATTTGACAACACATTGAGACAATTTCCTAATATTAAGGACATTTATTAAGTCTTTAAGGACACCTAGAAGAGATACCACCACACCCATTAGGATTTTTCCTTTAATTCGTCATTGGTCTATCAGCATATATGGGGAATGTTATTCTGATGCTGTGTAGAAATCAGAATTTGCTTATCTAGCTATAACATAAAGTGGCAGGTGAATGTGCACACAGAAGGACATGCTACACAAGTGTCACATACATGTACTACATAAAACCCAGGTGTGTATGTGTGTTAGTATTGGCACAGGTGTGTGCGTTCATTTCAATCCCTGCTTACCTCCAGTTTTGCTCTGTATATTACAGGAGATCCCATTCTATCACATCTGGAACGGGAGCCAGCGGCCCCTGCACTGCACATTTAGCCTGGAGAGAGGCAGCCTGGCCGTGTCTCTGCTCAGCTGTAAGATCTGTGTGAGACAGGTAGAAGGGGAGGGACAGATATTCCAGCTCCACACAGACATCCAGGAGGTATAGACACTGTGGAAAGTGCTAATGGTGCTCAACTAAATTGCTCCAAACTGCTTATTTGGATGAACCACTCATGTGTGTGCTTGTTTGGCTTGTGTGTCAGACATTGCCCCCCCATTCTCCGCTGCCCGCAGCAGGAACAAGCCTGCCGTCATCTCAGGTGGGTCCTTATGCCTTTCGCCTACCAGCCTCCATCCGCCAAAAGATCTGTGCCAGTCTTGATGCCCCCAGTGCCCGCGGCTGTGACTGGAGACTGCTTGCACACAGCCTGGGTTTTGACAGGTGAGGGCATTAGTGTGTGTGTGTGTGTGTGTGTGTGTGTGTGTGTGTAATGTGTGTATGCCTTGTATTTATATCCCTACAAGGACAGGAATATCTGATATTTTTGACCTTTTGCCAGTCCCCATGAGGAAAGTGTTTTTTTGTTTTTGTTGTAATTTTTAAGGAAGAAAAAATAAATAAATTAAATAAATAAATAAGTAAAAGAGCCTTGCCTTGTCATTACTGAGGTTTAGGTTAAGGTTAGGGTTAGGGAGTGTACCAAATGTCCCCACAAGGATATGACTGTCTGACCATTTCCTCCCAATAGGCAAAGTTTTTTTTTTGTTTTGTTTTTATACACCACAGTGTTTATTTTAAAAAATGGGAGGTTAGGTTAGAGTTATGTCTACTCTGTAAAATCATGCTGATGGAAGGTCCTCATAAAGATAAAGACAAATGTGTATGTGCATGTGCATGTCTGTGTGTTTGTGTTTGTGCCAGTAATAGATCACTTTCTTTATGCATTCAGGATGTTAATAGCTAAAGACGCTGTATGCAAAGATGCAGCATTTTAAATTTGGAGATTCTATGGTGGTATTTAATAACTAAAAGTAGAAAAGTAGCTGAAGAAAGTGGACACAAACTAATAAATAATTCAGAAACATATTCCAAATTTCTTTTAAAAGTCTAGAATTTCAGCGTGCCAAGAGCATGTGTTCAAAATGATTACTTCCGTAGAAGAAAGAACAGCTTTACCTCATGGATGTGAAACAGTTCGTGATATTCAAAGTGCATCAGTGCACTTGAAAACAATAATATAGTTTAATAAATTGTTTATTATTTCTTTATTCAAGATGTTTATATTTTTTTCTTTTGAAGCCAAAGGGAGTTCTGTGCTTTTTTCCCTCAGTTGTTCAGTATGAATATACTTAAACGTATAAACCAGCCTACAGTATGTGATACCTATTACAAACATACCAAAACGTTGACTCACTCTATTAATTTTTTATATTTTCTGTGAGATTGAGTGTTGTTGTGCTCTTTCCTTGTCTCTTGCACAGGTACCTGAACTACTTTGCCACCAAGCCAAGTCCCACAGGTGTGCTGCTCGACCTGTGGGAAGCCTGTCACCACGGTGATGCCGACCTGGTCTCCCTGGCGACCGCTCTGGAAGAGATGGGCAAGAGTGAGGTCTTAGTTGTCATGACGACAGATGAGGACTGCTGATTGGGTAATCCAAACCTATGAAAAGAAAAGAAATGTGCCACCATGAATAAAGCAATCATTAATGCCAGGGGGCATTAAGATGTGACCACACACCCTGACTCATCACTGTGTGTGCACACAGAAGATACAGCGCTGCAAGCCACTGGCTCCATGATCTCTCAGTCTTACACACACTACTGCACTCAGTCATACTGGACATGAACCAAAAAAAAAAATGTGATGTCATATGAATGAGAACGTGTTTTTTTAATCGTAATGCAGGTAGCAGGTTTAAATCTTGGTCTGTCTGCATAAAAAATATGTACAAGCTCATGATTCAAGGATGCTTTTTGCCCTCTTAGACATGAATAATTTTTCATCTAAACACAGGCACACACTCAGATGACATGCTAGAAGCCAAGTGTGAAAGCGCATGATTAAGCATCACTTAAGGTCGTGATTGAGCTTTTGTTTCTTAGTGATTATTGGAGGCTTAAAGTCACCATCCAACAGACTCTGGAGTGAAGCACTTTCTCAAGCTGCTCACACACACACACACACACACGCAAAAAAAAAATCCTTACACAGTTACACAGAATAGAGTGTTGATAAAGCATGCGGACACGCAAATTAACCAGACTCAGAAACAGCAGTACTGCAGCAGTTATTAGTTTTGCCATTTTCATTTACAGCATATTGAGAATAGCCTGTAGTGAACCTGACATTTCACTTCACCTGTTTAGCCTTGAGATGTTTATATTACGTTTTCATCCAGCAAGTATCATTTATCGCCTGATACCTGATGATTCAGTACTGACATCCTTACAGGAAACAAGCCAAATTTCTGCAAGCTGCTGTTGCCTAGTTATGCAAAATATCAGCGACATGATGGTGTTCAATTCAGCGCCACTCACCGTCATGACAAAACACATCAGAGGATCGGATCCCTTAACAGTCCATTGTTTCAGGCGAGTATCAGCGCATCTCTAAAGGAAAGCTTTGTATGAACTCAGTTTCCCTTTTACTTTATTCTAGTCATCTTGGTTGCTTTTAATGAAATGTTCTCTTCAACACGTCATGTAAAATGCAGAAGAGCTATGACACAAAAGTTTCCTATAGGGAACGCACTTTTTAATTCACTGTCCATATTAGTGGATTATTGTTTCCTTCTCATTTGCTGTATCTGCTGTAACATTATTGAGTAGAACGTATGCGTCTTTGCGAGACTGCTGTTACTTTATGTTACACAAGCAGGGAGTGGATGAATAGTGCTTAAAGGACTTCATGTTGTGTGGCAAGCTTTTCTAAATGCGGTGTAATACGTCATGGGTAAACAGTCATATCAGGCATTGAAACAGATGCGAAAAATATGAGCTCTGATTCTCTGATCTTGTGTTTGGGTTCAACTCGAGCCATTAATCACTGCTCAGACGCTTAAGGTCAGCCAATTGTAGGCCTTGTGTTAAGTGTCTTTGGAAATGGCATGGCTGCTCTTTGGACTGCATTGTATCACGTTCCACTGTCTTCTCTGACTGTGGGTTGGAAATGTTACTATAGTGTGAGACTAACAGCTATGGCTGTCATGGGCCCTTTACCACTTGTCCATTTTGATGTTGTATCATTAGCATATTGTGACCTTAATATTATATGGTTCAGTCTGGCATTTTGGCCAGAAATGAGTTCATTAGATGGAACATACAGTAACTTCACATTTGGTATTATTCTCTCTCTCTCTCTCTGTCTCTGTCTGTCTCTCTCTCTCTCTCTCTCTCTCTCTCTCTCTCTCTCTCTGTTTTTTATTTTACAAGTTTGAAGGAAAGTTGCACGTCTAAAATGATCTTGCCATGAACTTGGATTCTATCACAGCCAGTCATAATTGTAGATGAATTATTAATGGATAATTTTATTCATTGTAATAAATTGCCCATCATCCAGTCCACCCAGTTTAATACAGTGAATGAAGCATAGTGCTGGTGTCAGACAGTTCTTCTGGCATATGTGAGAAGGAAAAAAAGCATTGAAGTGTTAAAAGCATTTATGAGTGCTACTTTTATTTCATACTACAGTAGTATAAACATCCTTTGTCTCAGTCTAGTATATTTACAGCTCTAACATTGCATTAATCTTAAAAAAAAATACAAAAAATAAAAAGCAACAACCACAGTAGAAAGCTTAGTAATGTTAGCAGTAAATATTAGCAGACACCTACCTACCTCCAGTAAGGTTTTATTTTTTTCTCCAGTAGCTCAGAGAGGAAGCAGGACTAAACATTAGTTAGGTATGGATATATTAAGTAGCTATAAAAGACAGATAATACATGTGGCACCAATTGGGTTTCACAGCTTGTAGCTTTATCGTTTTCTCAGTCAGTTTTCCCCACTGTATATTTACTGTATGAATGATTTCATATAAAATAATTTCAGTAGTGAAATTTGAGAACATAAAATATTTGAGTGGCATCTGTTTTAAAACAAATTACTGAGTTGTAATCATGTTAATAACTTGATAACCATGTTTGCTACCTGGTCAAATACCCACTTTTTAAATATCTCAGGGTTTTGATAATGTACCTGTGAAGCACTTTTAAACTCCACAGCCTACTGAAATAGAAATGTGGGTGTCATTACTGTAGCTTTGGCTAGCTGAAACATCACACACACACACACACACACACACACACACACACACACACACACACACACTCACTATATAT
>JAOUQY010000042.1:16454583-16464907 GCA_028566355.1 Doras micropoeus | reverse complement strand
GGGGGTCCTGACCACTGAAGAACAGCATAAAGGGGGCTAACAAAGTCTGCAGAAGAACAGACGGACTACAGTCTCTATCTGTAAAACTACAAAGTGCACCTGTATGGTCAGGTTTTAATGTTATAGCTGATCGGTGTACATCTTAATGCAATATCAGCTGAATTGCAAACTTAATCATATCATGTGACATATCTGGTTGTGCACTATTAGTACTGTCATTTCCATATCATTTATTGGCTTTTGTTCTGTAATTTCTTAAGCTCATGCCATAATGAAGAAGTGGCTGCTGCTGAGTGATCCAGATGACTCCAGCTCTGGAGCTCGGGGTTACCTGAAAGTCAACATGATCATCGTGGGAACCGGAGATGAGCCTCCGGTACATTTCCATATGTTATTTTTTTATTAATTTTTTGCAAGAAAACTGTATATCGGTTTTCCAGTATTTGCGGATTGGATTTAGTCAGACCGCTTAAGCAGTTTACGTTCTGGAGGTCGCTTTCTATATGAGCCTTTGGATTTGTATTGGGTGCAGGCAGAAAAGAAAGAGAGCAACGAGGAGCAAGATGACATTGAGAGCAACTTGCTACTGCCTGCTGGGGTCGCATTGCGCTCAGCAACACTGTCTCTCAAAGTGTTCCGTGCCGAGGACATGCCACAGAGTGAGTTGTGCAACAAACAACAGGCAAACAGTGTTGTTATTACATTCTTCAGAGTGGGTTTGTTATTGTGCTTTCTGGGGTTTTCTCCATTTGTGTAGTGGACGATGCATTTGCACAGACTGTCAAGAACATGTTTGGAGGCGAGAGTGACAAGAAAAACCTTGTGGATCCATTTTTGGAAGTTGGTTTCGCAGGCAAAAAGGTAAAGTCTTGAATCAATTAGTTATTTATTTTCGCATTTTATTTTTAAAAGGCTAAATGTTATTTATTATTAATCTTGTCAATATGCCTGCATGATCACACTTTCCTCTGTAATTCTTGTGTTTTGCCTATATAAGCTTAAATGTGTTGTAGGCTTAGAAACCAATTCCTATTGCAAATTTTATGTTTTTGCCCAAAAGTGAAAAAAATCACATGTTAAAATTCTATTCTGACCAGTGGTGGCTCATGATTGCAGATACATTATTTCAAAAAAGAACATAACAAAACCAAAGAAGTTCCCTACCTAAAATACAAAGGTCACACCCGCCCCTTGCCTAAGGTGTATAGACAAAGGAGGATCCTATGTGATGGAAGATGTATAGGAGCTCCCAGGTCTTACCTGTCCACACACAATCTAACATTAAAGAAAAGATCTTTCTACACTCAACATCTCAACTACACCACACACAAAACTTAAACGTATAAGGCGTGCTTGTCCCACACACAAAACATAAGCCGCCTAAAGCTACCGCGGCTCTAAATCCTTTGATCGATCTCTCTCTCTGACAGCTGATCTGCATGCCTTTTAACAACCAGGACACGCCCTCTTATGGTCAGGGATCTCTCGTGATTGGAGGGTGTATCCACACAGCCGAATCAGTTCATCGGAGAGTCAAGTCTGCCGCGTTGTTTACCTAAAAACATACGGAGAGAATAGAGAGGAGAGGAAAAAAAGGGAGAAAACACAAACGGGCACTCGTGCACATAACAACAGCTAACTTTGTAGTGAATCTTAGACCTAATAGGCAGTTGAGAATTGAGAGCATGCAGTACAGTCATCCAGCTTGCAGACTAGCAGCTTTTTAAGTGGTTTTAGACACCTGCATTCAATTTTGCCAGGGTTTAAAGGTTTCAGGAAAGTTTCCAGTTCAACTACATCTTAGCAACCACACAAAAGACCTGAAGCTAGCCTGATAACAAAATTTCAAATTTGAAAAGGGAGTTTTTTTCTTTTCTTTACCCTTTGCATGAGCAAACAAGATTTTTATATATACTTTTGATCTAGAGACATTAGCCACTCCATGTTCTCCTTCTCCCTCTCCCAATTGTTAAGCTATAAACCAATCAGGCATAACGTTATGATCAGCTCCTTTTCTCTACACTCATTATCCATTTTCTCAGTTCCACTTACCATATAGATGCACTTTAAGTGGTTATTACTATTACTATTACTACTTTAAGTAGTCATTTCAGGAGGAGTATGAGCAGTGTTGATCTCAGATGAGAACATGATGCCATGAGTAAACCCATTCACCCTCTACAACAAATAATAAAAGGACACAGAGTAACTCCGACCCCCCACCCCCTTTACTTTCTTACTGCAGTGCTCAAGTGTTTGACAAGGAAATGTGATGTGCTCTTCTTGTCTTCTTCTCTTTCTTTCAAGCTGTGCACAAAGATCATTGAGAAGAACTCAAATCCAGAGTGGAACCAGCTGATAAACCTGCAGATTAAGGTGAGAATGAGTGATGATGTGGTACAGCTTAACGAATGGATTTAGTGAAATACATTACTGATTGTCGTCTTTTTTTTTTTTTTTTGTTTAGTTCCCATCAATGTGTGAACGTATCAAACTTACCGTGTTTGACTGGTAAGTTTATATATATACTGGAGTATTTCATGCTATATATGTATATAATGTAATGAGAATTATGGCTTATTATGTGCTGAAGTGGTGGCCTTTCAAATGTGTTTTAATCACGGGGAGCAATAAGAAATCACACAGAGCCAATTCGGGGCTATTGGGCAGATCAGGAAAGACTGGAATGTTTTTCTCAGCTAAACATTATCGCATAGTCATTGAAATGTGACTCGGTGCAGAGGCGATCTGATGGCACCCACGCAAAACCCTCTTCCTCAAATGTTCCAAAACGCCTAAGGTAAAATGTTCTGGGTGAGGTGATATTATCATGAGTCATTCAGCACTTTGTCTTATTGTCTCAGGATCATACTCGAACACCTATGAGTCATCTCCTGTGATCACTCTGTTGAAAGCTTTGTGCCATGAGTAGACTTGCGCTGACAATGGGGTAGCTTGTCCATAATCTTTCTTCACCTTTCTTCTGATGCACTTTTACCAAATTTGATCGCATACTGTGCACTTCAGCAGGGTTTCACAAAAATAAACATTTGGGAAATGCAAAGGCTAGAATGCAACTGAAATGGGTCCTACCACTTATCTGAGATCCCACTCTAACTGACCTTCAAGCAGCATTCCCATGCTCACAGTAACTCAATAACTGCACACAGGGATTCTATTCTCATTACTTTCTGGACAGAACTTATATGTGTGTATATATATATATATATATACATATATATGTGTGTGTGTGTGTGTGTGTGTGTGTGTGTGTGTGGGTGTATGCTTCCCTGTATGCCATGTGATATTGAACCCTTTTTCCCTCACCTTCTGGTAGGGATCGGTTTACAAGCAATGATACTGTTGGAACCACATTCTTAAATCTGCCCAAAATATCTTCATCTGGTGGTGAGGTAGAAGGTAAGCATCCTTGATTCTGCCTTATAACTGAAACACATTATGGGTGACACGTCAAAACATTAATTAATAAATTAATTAATCTGTTTTTTTTTTTCCAGCTGGGTCACTTAATGAAAATGGAGGGCTTGCAGGATCTGATGGTATTCATTTCTAAGATTACAGTCATAATTAATGATAATACATCGATTGTTTATTTACTTATATCTATGGTCTATATATAGAACCTTTTTCAATCAAAAGGTTATTCATTGAGTTGGTTTTCTATCCCTAATGCCCTCTCTCCCTTTATTTCAGTAGACAGAATGGGGGTTGAGACTGGCTTTCTTCCAGCCTTTGGTCCTTGTTACCTAAACCTTTATGGGAGTACAAGGGAATTCTCTGACCTTCCTGACCCATATGAGGAGCTCAATTTGGGACAGGTAAGTGCCTTCCTTGCATACCAAATACATTTTGATACCCTAAACAAGACATTGTCACCAAGATCCTAAATGCAAGGGGTGCTTTGTCAATCATGCTGTACACCCCTTACATCAAACACAAACCACCACCACCACAAGCCCCACTCATTACACATAAATCAATTACATACAACTCATTCCCTATCCATATGCACAAAAGGAAAAAAAAAACATGGGAAAAGGAAGAGCAAAAGAGAAAACTGTTATTAGCAATAACCGTAATAACAATGATGAACATGGTTTAGTCCCCTTCACAACCTGTCTAGAATTCCATGATTTTCTTGCGGTTTGTTATTTTAATAAAAATTGCATGTTTGTGTTTTACAATTATGGAATTTTAGCTTTGGTTGAACGTTAAAAAAAAGAAATGCTACTGAGACAGGGGCCTGACTATATTGCCATGTGATATCATTGGAATGCAAACAGATTAAAGCACAAAGAAAGCTTTTCCAAGAACGAGCCCCATAATTTTCATTTGATTTGTCACTGTTTGCTTTACATAAATACTGTCTGGAAATGTTTTACTGATAGTATGTACTTAGGATCTACACAGTGGATGTCGTGAGTCATAGCATGTTTATGTGTGCCAGGGTGAGGGGGTCGCCTATAGGGGCAGAGTTCTCATTGAACTTTCTACTCGGCTGGATGACAAGATTGAGAAGAAAGTGGATGACCTTCACAGCGATGATGTTCTAGTAGTACAGGTAACAGCATTCAGAAAGGGACATGTCCCCCTTTCCGAATGAGTTTCACTTCACTTTAACTCGAAAGAGCGAGTTAAAGGATATGAAAATCATTTTAAAAATTGGAAATCTTAGAGGAAATGTCAAATAGTTATGACTTATATATACACAGTATATAAACTTTACTTACTATAGCTTTGAGACTATAGAGGTTTTACGTTCAAGGTTGTGTATACATTTGGGATTAGCTGTTTTTTTTTTTCATCATGATCCTTGGATTATTATCTGACACCAGTGGCTACAGACAATCAAATCCAAGCCTGACTGGTTTATCTCCTACCTCCTCCTATACCAGCACGTTTTAGGTAACTAATGATTGCACGGTAGAGTGCAATGCAAAATAAGCCAAGTGGCTTAACCAATGTGGTTGGGCCTCTTAGCTTAATGCCTTGCCATAAATATCATTACCAAAGAAGGATATCATTTACAATCTGCTTCATAAAATGTACAGCACTCTTGAGGTGTACACCTTATGGATAAGACTTACAGAGTTAGAGTCAGAGTTTTGAGGGCTGAGATGGCTGATGTGTAAAAACTGCTGATTGAAGGTTTTATTACTATAGTCACGCAGTGTTAAATCTTTCTTTATCAACAGAAGTTCCAGCGGAAGAGGAAGTACTCCCTGTGTGCAGTGTTTCACAGTGCATGCATGCTACAGGAACCTGGTGAACCAATCCAGTTTGAGGTCAGCATCGGCAATTATGGTAACAAGATGGATTCAACATGCAAACCCTTGGCCTCCACCACCCAGTACAGCTGTGCTGTGTTTGATGGTTAGATAACTATTACAGCTACTTCCACATACAGTATGACATACAAATGAACCTGCTCACTCTGGTGCTTGCTTCTGTGTTTTACAGGAAATCGCTACTACTACTTGCCCTGGGCCGATACTAAGCCGGTTGTTATCCTCACTTCCTTCTGGGAGGATATTAGCCACCGTTTGGATACAATGAACATTATTCTCTTTATTGCTGATAGATTGGTAGGGTTTTAAAGAGTCTCTATAAAATAGCACAAGTCTTACCAACTCAGTAATGTTAGATAATTACTTTTCTTGTTTTTGCCAGCAATCCAGCATTACCACCCTGAAGACGGCCATACTGGCTAAAGTTACTGAGACACGACTAGCTGAGATCTGGTTGAAACTCATAAACCAGCTTATAGAAGACCTCAGCAAGTAATTCCCAGCATATGAAGAACATACTTCATTTCTGTCATTCATGTGTATCATAATATTACAGGTCACTTAAAGGAGCAGTTTGTCCTTTTTAGCATGCTCTGCAACCTGCAAATTGACTTTCCCTCCCCTGATTAACCCTATGCCTTGTTTGCATTCCCGATGTGTTTTATAAGTTAGATTTTTTGAGTAAAAGCAAAGCTGAGCTGCTCTGTTTCACATGAGCTTATGATTAATTTCTGGATCAGAAAAAACCTAAAGAGAAGCATTACAGCATTACACTACAAAATATCAAGTCTTTTGGAAGGTGTTATGAATTGCTGTAAAGAGAGTTGGAGGAGACGTTGATGCAGAACAACGGTAGCGTTTATTGAGAAGATGGTTGGGACAGAGTAGAGCAATGTAGGGAGTCAGAGGCAATATAAGCAGACAGGTAAGAGCACTTAGTACTGGTATGCTGTTGATGAGAAGATACTGGACAGGGGGCAGGCAGCAGGGTGATGGCAGGAACAGAAACAGCGGACCTGTCCAGATAAAGCACAGCAGAGCAACAGACAGACCAGCCCAAATGAACAAACAAACTTAAACAGTAGGTTGAGATAGGTAAGGGAAAACTGGAGGAGAAAAGACTGTCCAGCGAACGGAAAACGGCTGGACAGTGAGGAAAGGAGAACGAGCGTAGCGTAGAGGCTCGGGAGATGAAAGGACAGAAAAGAGAGAGTGGTGAACTGGCTAAGCGGGCCCGGGTGAGCGAGAGAGAGAGAATAGCGATAGAGAGAGAGGCAGCGAAAGACAAAGGGATAGAGAGGGGAACGGGACACCGATGGTTAGTAGCTAAAGAGAGCAAAGATAAAGATAGAGAAGGGGTTAGTAAGCTATATACACTATGACACAGATTAAACATAGACCAGCGTGCAAGCGCGCTGATCGGGGGTACTGGCGCTGCGGACCAATACACCGCGATCAGCCGACTTGACACACTGCAAATAAAAGGAAGCTCCTAACACAGAGATAGGGGAAAAGGAGAGGTGCCTAAACTAAGTAACGACAGGAGCAAAAGACAAAAAGCAGAACAGACAGCACAAGCACACTCACAAACACACGTAGACAAACTCGCACATTCACCACACGCAGAAATACGGAACGGAAACAGAACAAGATCCTATGCTAGAAAGATTTCGGAAGAATAACGCTCGGTTAGAAAGGCTGGGCAATCAATACTTCGCGAAGCCAGTTTGGAAATGAACAGTTTATATAGGAAAGGAAGTAATTACAGCCAGGAAGTAATTACAGCCACACCCTGTGAGGAAAGAGTTGAAAGGTTAGAAGGAGGGGCTAGAGGAGCGAGTAAACGGAGTGGGCGTGGTCTGCTGATTCGTAACAGAAGTCAATAATGTGACACAGTTTTCTTTTATAATTATATTATTTTTTTACAGCCTAATAAGTCTAGATTAGAAGGTTTTTTTTTTCAAAATTACATACTGCAACTTTAAAACCCTGATGCCATTTCTTACATTTGTGTCCACTGTGCTGTTGATGCAATTCTTCCTATTAGTTACCGGTTGCCAGACATCGAAGCCAAGCCTAACCTGACAGCACTAGATTTTCAAATAAAAAAGCTACGAGACAGAGCCTTCATCAACATTAGAGATGCTGCCTGCCACCAGAGGGAGGAGGCTACTGATGTTAAAGCCACCCTTACTGACATAGAGGATTGGTTAGAGCGCCTACAGCAGATTGCAGAGGAGGTTGTTTACAATTTGCTAAATCTATGTTTAGTTTAATATATCCTGAGATATATGAGTTGCTGATGAGTTGCTGATGTGCCTATGAATGCATAAATGTTCAAACATATCCTTTTCCTTTGCAGCATCAGAACAGCATGCCTGATATCATTATTTGGATGCTGAGAGGAGAGAAGCGCATGGCTTATGCACGCATCCCAGCCAATGAGGTCCTCTTCTCGACCCATAGTGAACAGGCTACAGGAAAATACTGTGGCAAGACGCAGACCATCTTCATGAAGGTAAGCCAGAGATATGTAGTGCAGTTTACTTATAGATTTCACACATGTGACCATGTAATAGACAGCAGACCATGTTGGTTTTGGTTTTGATGCGAGCAGCCATTTATCACAGTATATGATGTATATGATATATCACAGTATATTTTTCATGATGCAAAAGTTGCTCATGAGTGTGAAGGTCAAATATTTTTGTTTTGTTGGTAGTTTTATGCAATGTGTCCTTTCCTTCCCTTGGTAGCACAGTGATGGTACCTTCATAAGTAAATTAGCTTTAAAGAAACATCAGATATAAGACAGACTGCAGTTTTCTCAAACCTCATAGATTTGTGGGTCAGGAATCTCACAAGACTCACAATCTCCAAATGATATGGCAAACCAATATGGAGGCCAAATGCCCTGATTTCTAATTAAACAAGCCAAGCATTATGATTGTTAATTATGTAAAATGCAGCTGTGTTTATGATATGATTATCACTTCTTAATACATGAGCATGGCCTGTAATATTACCATGCTATTGCTGTTTCTAGAACATTACGCATTAGTGTATTGCCTTAGGGAAATCAAGATGCAATCTTATGTGTATGTATGTAAGTCTCTTCAGCCCTTGTTATACTTTCATTTGCACTCTGACATCTTGTTTTCAGTACCCAATGGACAAACATAAAGGGGTGAAGATTCCTGTGCAGCTGCGTGTGAACATGTGGTTGGGCCTGTCAGCTCACGAGAAGAAGTTCAACAGCTTTGCAGAGGGAACATTCAGCGTCTATGCTGAAATGGTAATGCATGCATGTTGGTTTGTTACTAGTTTGTTAGTGATGTTCAGAATGTCATTAATCTGAATAAAGGTCTGCTTTGCATGATATGTTATTTAATGAGGTCTCTCTGTAACAGTATGAAAACCAGGCCCAAGTATTTGGAAAGTGGGGAACCACAGGCCTGGTGGGCCGCCACAAGTTCTCTGATGTGACAGGGAAGATTAAGCTAAAGCAGGAGTGCTTCCTGCCCCCACGCAGCTGGGAATGGGAGGGTGACTGGTACGTCGACCCTGAAAATTGGTAAGTAGCCTAATGATACATGACAAACATATAAAAAATGTCAGGACTTATTATGCATTTCTTGAGGATTTTCTTATTCTTTAAATTTCAACAATAACCTCTGGGAAATACAAAAAACCTGTCATGAGAATGTGTTTAAGCTGGCTTTAGTAGTGCTTCCTCGGATGTAATTCATACTATCCAGCTAACAATCAGAGGAAATGGTGGCTCTTGGCCTAAGTTGGTACTTGGCTTGGGAGATATATATATATATATACACATTCCATGAGCCAGCCTTTCTATCTGTATCTATGGATACAGAGTTTATACAGACAGGAAGGCTCATAAATGTACTGTTACTGTTAGTGACCCTGTGCCTCAGCTGCATACCAGCAGTGCTGTCTGGGATGTCAGTGCATTTGTGTTTTGATGTATTGTTGGTGTGTATGTGTGTGTGTGTGTGGGTGGATGTGTTTGGATCAGTTTACTGACAGAGGCCGATGCAGGGCACACAGAGTACATGGATGAAGTATATGAAAATGAGAGTCGTTTCCCTGGTGGCGAGTGGAAGCCAGCAGCCGAACACTACACTGATGTGGTGAGGAAGTAAAAAACCGCTAACAGCACACACTTTCATTAAAGTTGTGTTGTGTTTTGATATTACTGGAAAACATTAATGCTAAAAATGAATAGCCCCGTAGGTCCATATGTGAATTTTAAATAAGTGAAGAACTAATGACAGACATTTTAGTGATCATTTAGTATCGGTGGGTGTAGCCATTGAAGGCGGAGTCTGCAAAGAATATGCATGCAAATAAACGCAGGTGCAACTTGCCTTATTAACAAATGGCTAGCATAGTGTAAATTTTAGCTTGTGCATGCAGTCCTGTCAAAAAAAGTGTTTTTGTGAATTGAGCATTTATGCTTTCTTTTCAGCTGGTGGTTTTAACTGAATAGGAGTTGAAGGATTACAGATGGAAAACATATAATACCGAAATATCCATGGTTCAGTTCGTTATCCACATTCTGGTCATTTCTAACTTGTATGTGGTTGTGAACTTGTTGCAGAAGTGACATCAGCCCTACAAACAGAATGTAGCAGAGAAAACTGACAAGCACTCAAGCAGCTAAGAAAAAAAACAACAGCTGAAAAGAAATTATAGGCCATTTGCTTTTGGTTTAGGATTTTTCCAGTAAATTCCCATTAATGATTCATTCTCTTTTTGAACTCTCTGTACATGAATGAATGCTTCTGTAGCCACTAATGTAGTGGCTACATTACTGGCAGTCTTAATAAAAGAACAGGTGATTCATTACTATAACCTTGACAAGTATTTGAATGTGTAGAGGACAGTGCAAGTTTGTTAGATTTGCAGTGGTATAAAATATTAACATACAGGGGTTAGACAATGAAACTGAAACACCTGTCATTTTAGTGTGGGAGGTTTCATGGCTAAATTGG
>JAOUQY010000042.1:16442872-16454483 GCA_028566355.1 Doras micropoeus | reverse complement strand
CCCTACACCATACTAATAAATTATTGTGGTCTAAAATGACAGGTGTTTCAGTTTCATTGTCTAACCCCTGTATATGGCCCATGATTATTGTCATGATCTCATTAAGATCATAGGCTGGGAATCTTATTAATCTAATTGTATTTTTTAAAATATAAAAAAGTGAAAGCTCTGGAAATTATATTTATACAATCTGATGCATCTGAAACATTTCTCATAGTCCACTGACAAAGAACACATACGCTGTTTGTAAGTCAACTTTGACTGAGGCAGGTGTTGTCATTTAAGCCTGTTTCCCAGACAGTAGTTAGACAAAGCCAGCTGAATGCAGCTTTTTGTTCAGTATTGAGTGATGTGTTTGTTCTGTGCAGAATGGAGAGAAAGCCCAGAAAGCCAGCGAGATTGAATGTCCACCAGGGTGGAAGGTGATTCAGGACTGGAGCTTTGACAGCAATAGGGCTGTGGATGAGAAAGGTTTGAGGCCACAGTTTCATTCATCATACGAATTTGAAACAATTATTTCAGACAAATTACATACTTCTATACACGGTGCCTGCATGCTTCTATTGTATAAAACTGTCAATTTTCAAACGACAAGAGACAGAGAATGCGTCATGAAGGAAAGTCATATTTCTGACTCTAACAATAGGTTGGGAGTATGGCATCACTATTCCTCCAGATGACAAGCCCCGCTCCTGGGTAGCAGCAGAAAAAATGTACCATGTCCATCGCAGGAAAAGGCTGATTCGTCTCCGGAAGAAGATAGCAAATGCCCCTGCCTTAGAGGTGAGGACCTCTGTAGTTCAATAGCAATAATGTTATAATCTGTGTAATTATGGTTCATAAACAGTGCTTATATAAAGATAAAAAAAAACAGGGTAACTTCATTCAAACTGGAGTACATCAACAACAAGCAAGTAAAAAATAAAAAGGTGAAAGCTATCGAGGACAGATTCCTTGGGGAAATCTTGCATAACCTTAATTTCTGCTTGACAAATATCTGTCAATATCTACTAATGAGGTATGATCTTAGCCATCCAAGAACTGAGTCTGTAGTAACACCACATTACTTATACCAAGCTGAGAAGTTAGTACATCTATTTAGACCATTTTCTTTTATCAGATATAAGTCTATATTTAGAAATAGCTTATAATTTGTTTTGCTTTCTGGTGTATTATAGTTTAATAGATAGATCAGTTTTTTTGCTGGTGTAATCTTGCTGGTGTTATCTTTTGCCTCTGGTAGATCCTAATATAGCCTCCAATTCTATTATAATGTATTCACTATAACGTATTCTAAAGTGTTAATTAAGTGAGATCTCATTAGCCGAGATCTTGCCGAATCTCAGAATTTATTATACAATAATAACTTGATAAAAAAAAACCCTGAAGCATCTGAAAAGGTTAAGAAAGGTGCTTCATTGCCTCTCACCTAGGATAATTACCTCCCCACTCTTTGTGTTGACATGGATATTAAAGTACTTAATTAAAGCTATAACTGAACATATCCAGCAACATATTCAGATTCAAATGGATGACACAATAATAGTAAAGTTATAAGGAAAACCAGCTAGATTCAGTGTCATGTTTTCAAATGATTTTGGATAATGGAAATCATAAAGACTGGGTTCATGCATATTATTGTAGAACTGTGATCAGACTGAGCTAAGATGAATGTGAGAGCGCAACAGGATAGATTGTGGTTGTGTTTTACCTCTTACTTGTGATGCCTTGTCTCAAGTAACAGTTTGTAGTTGGGTATAGTTAATGACATTTTTTCTTTTCTGGACCTTCTCTATGTCCTGACAGAAGAAAGAGGCAGGGGATGGCTGGGAATATTCCTCTCTGATTGGCTGGAAGTTTCACAGGAAGGAGCATTCCTCAGATACATTTCGGCGCAGACGCTGGAGGAGAAAGATGGCCCCGTCTGACCGTGTGGGCGCGTCGGCCATATTCAACCTAGAGGGGGCGTTGGTGAGCATCCAGTTACAAGGAACTATGTATCTGCTGTTTTTAGATCCTTACCATAACACAGGATGAAAGGTATTATGTAGTGGTTAAGGCTTGGTGTAGTTTTTTATTATTTCAGGAAAGAGGTTATGGTATTTGGGGAGTTGCCCTACACAATGTTACACTGAGCGGCTCTTATTTGTGTTGGCCTTTTTGTGTTTGTTTTCTAGGGGGTGGATGTTGATGAAAAAGCTAGCAAAAATGAGGCAGCCAAGCTTTTCGGTGCCAACACACCCATAGTTTCCTGCAACTTCAGCAGTGAGTAGCTTGATTCATGCCACCAAATTAATGCCTTGTGTACAAGATCCCTGCTGCTGATAAACTTCCACTCAACACTCCCTTTCCTCAGAGGAAGTCTAGAACACTGAGGACCTCTTACTAGCACAATTAAAAAACATTCAGAGCTGCCAGTTTGGCTTCTGAATGCCAGTGGTTACTGATTACATAATTACATAATTTGATAATGATAAAGATATACATAATAATAAAGTTGGCATTCCTGCAAATAATTAGTAACAGCTTATATCAAGTCTAGGAAAAGGACTGATTAATTTGTCAAGATCTCATCTTAATATTAAGCAGATTTTTTTGGCTGGTTTATGTTGCCTGCAAATGAGTGCAAACTAATAACTATTGTCCTCATAGGGTCGTACATGTACCACCTCAGAGTCTATGTTTATCAGGCTCGGAACCTTCTTCCCATGGACAAAGACAGTTTTTCTGGTGAGAAAATTTCCAATAATTTTCCAGTCGCTATAAAACATTCAAATCAATTGCAAACTTCACCCCTTGCTTTTCATCTCATAAGAATGTGGTGACTGTTGCACTGCAGTTGTCAAGTCTTTTGCATTTGGCTTCCCTACAGATCCCTACTGCCATGTGTCCTTTCTCCATGTAAGCAAGACCACAGAGATCATTAAATCCAACCTCAACCCCACATGGGACCAGACACTCATCTTTAATAACATCGAAATCTATGGAGACCCACAGAGTGTCGCTCAAAATCCACCCAACATTGTCCTGGAGCTTTTTGACAGTGACCAAGTGGTATGACTGCTTACTCATTATGATAATCTGCTTAATCACAGTGAAAAGCTTTTTATAGCACTTGAGCTGACACATAGTGCTGTAAGGTACTGTTAATGATTTGTCAAAAAAAAAAAAGTTGCTAGTAAAACCTGGACATTTATAATTTATAGACTAGTTTCCCTGGCCAGGAAGATAAAAATTACAAAAATGGATGCAATGTCCTGCAAAAATGTAAGGTCCTGGAAAACTGTGTACATTTTCTAAAATGCTCTCTTTTCCCTGAAAGAAAATGAGCAGTGGCCCAGTGTTGGCCCTTGCTGAACAGTTCATCTGGTCCACATTCTGCTGTGGAATGATGGCAGTGAACTCGTCCAAATCTGGCTGCCACAACACAGTGACAGCTCAGCCTTAATGAGAGCACATCTCAGACATGACATGGAGCAGAGCTTATAGACTGACCAATTTCTTCTCAAAGTTGAAATGTTGCACAAGCATAGGCTTGATTTCATGACCTCAGTATTAAAAGGTTCTGCGTGGGTTAGGAACGAACGGGAGATAGGACCTTATAATTCTATTATCACTATTGAGGACATTTTTAAACATATTCCAAATAATGTGAGCCAGCTGGACCCATCTGACATGCCATTGCTCTAACTGGTGAGGTTTAATTGAACTATTTTAAGCTCAATTAATTTTCTAATATTGAGTTAAAGCTTGTGATAAAATTATATTATTCTTTTATTGTCAGTAAGGACTTATTAGTGTTGCACAGCCAATTTGTATTAAATAGATCAGCAGATGCGAGCTATTTTTCCAAGAAGAAAACGTGTCTAGAAAATGTCAAGATATGTTTCACTTGTGCCATGTTTCTCTTGATTGTATGTAAAGCTGTTGTGTTAATGTACTTCTGTATTACAGGGGAAGGATGAACCTATGGGAAGGTGCACATGTCCCCCAGTGGTAAAATTAAACCCCAGCACTCCAGTGAGCCCAAAGCTGCTCTGGTTCCCCATCACCTTGAAGGGCCGAAGTGCCGGGCAAATGCTGGTGGCAGCCGAGCTTTTGCTGAAAGATAAAGTATGCTATTATTATTAAATCACTATGTTTTAACAGATACCTCAGGACTGATTGTCACTCTTGTGATGACAGTGTTGTTACATAATTGTACATTTTGTTGTCAGTGATGTATTCGTTAACTGCTAATGAGCTGTTGTGTTCTATTTTGCTGTGTCCAGGCAGCTGAAACCGAACTGCCACTTGTACCACCCAGAAGAGGAGAGAATCTGTACATGGTGCCTCAGGGGATTAGACCAGTGGTGCAGCTTACTGCTATTGAGGTAACACACTGAAGCATGTCATCAAAACAATCGCTTTAGTGGTAGGCAGACAAAGCAGGGAAGAGAGAGGCTATTATTTATAGCAAATCTCCTGTGTGTGTGTGTGTGTGTGTGTGTGTGTGTGTGTGCGTGTGAACATGCACTTTACAGATCCTGGCCTGGGGTTTGCGTAACATGAAGGCATATCAGTTGGCCCCAGTTTCCTCCCCCAGTCTCCTTGTGGAATGTGGAGGGCAAACCGTTCAGACGGCAACCATCAAAAACATCAAGAAAAACCCAAACTTCCCCGGATCGGTTCTTTTCCTCAAAGTGGTACGGTCCATATACTAGAAGATGTCAAAATGAGCTCTTACCAGGGGCATTCTGTCAGCCATCAAGACTGTATAATGCCTAGTGAACACAGTATGACTTCCAAACATGTACTGATCACACTAATTGACCGTTTGTATTGTATCAGCCTCCTGACTATTTTCCATGCACTGAGTTTTTTCCAATGCTCTTCTTCATTGCTGTTCTTATTACTTGTTATGTTTGTGCTCATAGTGCAAGATTTATCAGTGATCATTTAAAATAGGCTGGAAGTGGTGGCCAAATATAATTAGTGAAATGCTTACATTTAATGAACGGACAAAACTTGATGGCTTATGCTTACCAAAAGTTATGGATAAAGTTCATTTGTACCAATTCCCTGACCTCTAGTTTGATCTGCACTTTAGCTGCTCAACACTATATCTTTTTTGTTTCATTATTAGATTACTTATTCAGACTCATCTTAACCTAAAACGAGCAATTGGCTTAACACTCATATAGTCTTTACTGCACCAGACATATCTTGCACAAGATATCTACCCATATCAGATATCTACCCATATGCTGTATAATGCCACTCAATAGTTTTTTTAACATTATGTATTAGCATTTAGGTTAATTAGAAAAAGTATTAGGTCTAAGTGAACTGAGAATTTTGTGACTTTTTTTTATTTTATGGGTAAAATAAATCTAGATCTGTATTTGTATTGGTATATGGATAATGTTGACAGGTATAAACATGTATGTTTTATATTTGTTTTACAGTTGACATGACTGTCTAGTATCAATTATAAGACAAGTCTAGGCATGTAGCAACTGGGTAGGGTTCCATAAATCGTTGGATGGAACCTTTTTTCTGTCTTTAATTGTCAAAAATTGGTAAATAAAGTATAGAAAAATTTTTGTATATATGTATATGATTTTTGAATGTTTTTCTCTTTAGCTTCTTCCCAAAGAAGAGATGTACACGCCACCCATAGTGCTGAAAGTGATAGACCACCGGCCCTTCGGCAGGAAACCTATAGTTGGCCAGTGCACTATAGACTCTCTGGAAGATTATAGGTGTGATCCCTACATTGTCACCTCTGAAGTGTCTAGGACTGCAAGAGGTAAGAGATCTGGGATTGAAATTTGTCTTTGTCAGTGGCTTCTAAATAACAGTGCCCCAAATATTTGAATTCCCTGGGTGTTTCATGTTTCAGTGTCCATGATGGTAGCAACCTCTAGAGATGTGGTTATTGACATAGAAAGCAAAATCCCAATCGTAGATGGTCAGGTACGGATACACCTTCCATGAACACTAGTTTATTAGTTTTAGTTGCATTTGTGATATGTTTTAGTTAGAATTTTCATTTGTTGCCATGTGGACAAAATCTTACTTCTGATCTGTTTCTACTTTTTTTGCTGGATTTGTTTCTACAGCCTGCTGAAAAGGTATGTTTTCACAACTGAGAGCTTTTCTATTAACAATAAAGAAACAATACAACAAAACAGAATTCATTCATTTTTTTTTTATCAAACTGTATTTTAGGTGGATGAAGCTGTGGACTGGTGGAGTAAATTCTATGCCTCTATTGGAGAGCATGAGAAGTGTGGCCCATATCTCCAAAAAGGTTATTCCACTCTAACCGTGAGTTTACTGACCATTCTTTACCATCTTAACAATCCATGCATTCTGAAACCATAATTAAACAGAATCTGTATGACAAGCATGTCTGTTATCGCAGGTTTTTGGGACTGAACTTGAGAGTGTACCAGATTTTCATGGCCTGACAGACTTCTGTAACACATTTAAACTGTATCGAGGAAAGAGTGACGATGATGAAGAGGATCCTTCTGTCGTGGGGGAGTTTAAGGCAAGTGTTTTGCCCATAAAAAGCTATCTTCTCCTCATTCCAAACCGAGTTTTTTTGAGGATTTGTCAGTAAATACTGAACAGCTGTACTTAATTAAACACTAGTGAACTTTCAAACCTGATGTGAAGAAAGTTAATGATATCCTGCCATCTAGTGGTGGATATTGTACGATAGACAATCTTAATCTGACTAAAGTCAACCGAATAAATTTTTATGCAACTGTATTACTTTTCCAATTTCAATATTTAGACTTTAATACTCGTCTCTAAATGTATTCACAGGGTTCGTTTAGATTATACCCCTTATCGGATGACCCGGATGTCCAATCTCCTCCTCGGCAATTTCGAGAGTTACCTGAGAGCGGGCCTCAGGAATGCCTGGTTAGAATTTACATATTGCGCGGTATTGATCTTCAACCCAAAGACAACAACGGCTTAGTGAGTATACAGAGAACACAGCTGTGTATAAAGTAGAGTTTATTCTACAGTATTCTACAAACAGTGTTGGTTGGTGGTTTCCTGTGTTTATAATCTTGTTCCTTTCTAGTGTGACCCTTATTTAAAGATTACTCTTGGAAAGAAGACCATTGATGACAGAGATCACTACAGACCAAACACCTTAAACCCTGAGTTTGGAAGGTCAGACGTCGTCGAGTGCTACATGATAAATGGTGAAAAAAACTGGAGTCATGAAGTAGAATGCTAAAATCCATTTGTGTTTTGCAGAATGTTTGAGCTGTCCTGCTTTCTGCCACAAGAAAAGGACCTGAAAATCAGTGTCTATGATTTTGATTTGCTAAGTCGTGATGAAAAGGTTGGGGACACGATTATTGACCTTGAAAATCGCCTCCTTTCTCGATTTAGTGCACACTGTGGTCTTTCTCAGTCATACTGTGTGTAAGTATTTTTTTCTACAATGGTGTCTGTGCTTTTATTTGTCACGTAGACGTGTGTAGAAACATTATTTATAATTGGTTGTAAAAATGCACGCAGCTCCGGAGTGAATCAGTGGAGAGACCAGCTGAAGCCATCTCAGATCCTGGAAAACCTTGCAAGACTGAAAGGACTCCCACTACCACAGATTACGGCAGATGGCAGTTCACTGTCTTTTGGAGGACGTGACTACAGCCTTCAGGACTTAGGTATCCCTGGTGTGATAACTACAGTGTGCATGTACTATTGAAAGATCATAAGTGTCTGTGTGGTACTGACAGTAACTGTTTCTGTGTGACACTACACTGATAGAGGCCAGTAAAGTGCTGCACCAGCACCTGGGTCCAGACAAAGAGCGTATATGCCTGCATGTACTGCGCAAACAGGGCCTAGTGCCTGAGCATGTAGAAACCAGGACACTCTATAGCTCCTTCCAGCCCACTCTCTCCCAGGTAAATGCATGAGACACAGCATCTTATGCTTCCTGCTGTAAGCTCATGCATATAGCATTGTTCAGAAAGCTGTGACTTTTCCTGATCTATCTATCTATATATCTATCTGTCTGTCTGTCTGTCTATCTGTCTATCTATCTATCTATCTATCTATCTATCTATCTTACTTTCAATGTCATTCTTTTTATCTGTCCATTTTAAGGGGAAGGTTCAGATGTGGGTGGACATATTCCCCAAAAGCCTTGGCATTCCTGGACCCCCAGTTGATATCAGTCCTCGTAAAGCTAAAAAGTGAGAACCATCAGTCCTCGTGTTCTGCCGACTTGCAATTAGATCTTTGTCGCACAGCAAAAACACCAGTTCTGAATAAACACTGTTAACACAACACAATTGAAATACATGAACACTGTAGGTGTTAATTCAGCCCTGGTGTTTTTACTGTGTGGTAATGGAGTTTCTCTCTGTGTTAAAGGTACTACCTACGGGTTGTCATTTGGAATACTACTGATGTCATCCTGGATGAAACCAGCATTACTGGGGAAAAGATGAGCGATATCTATGTGAAGGGGTAAGTTATCGTTTTAAATATAAATCCATTAGGCTTAGATGTGGCTAAACAGTCCCTTACATGAAAGTCTGTATGAAAAACCTTTACATTTAGGTGGATGCCAGGTATGGAGGAGGACAAACAGAAGACTGATGTCCACTACAGGTCACTAGATGGAGATGGAAATTTCAACTGGAGATATGTCTTTGGCTTTGACTACCTACCAGCAGAGCAGTTGTGTCTGGTGTCAAAAAAAGTGTGTACACGTCTTTAAAATGTAACGTTGTTTAGGTAGATTATATGTTTTAAGCAGTGGCCATCAGGGGCTCTTTGTACATCAATGTTTCAGACTCCCTTTTAGGATTGCAGCATATATTCATTTTACATTATTCAAATACTAATCCATTATAGGGAGCATCTCACTGCACATTATCTATTATGTACTTATACTGTGTAAAATATAGATTTATATGAATCTGTTTTATTGAGCTTTTAGATTAGGTAATGAACAACTTTCTGTAAGAAACACTGTCATTCTAACCAGATGGATGGATGGATGGATGGATGGATGGATGGATGGATGGATGAATGGATGGATGGATGGATGGATGGATGGATGGATAGATAGACTTTATTGAACTTTATTGAAATTCAAAACAATCACTGCTCTATGACATCATTTCATCCCATTTGGCACTACAGCTTCTTGCTATTCTCTATTCTCACAACACAAACCTATTACTCTTTATTTCACTGCTTATTCTATTAGTATGCCTAACGTTATGATCAATTTGTTCCCTATCTCTTTTAACCTGTTTTGTCATCAGGACCATTTCTGGAGTCTTGACAAAACTGAGTTCAGGACTCCTCCCAAACTGACTATCCAGATATGGGACAATGACAAATTTTCACTGGATGACTACTTAGGTGAATCCCTTCATATTTTTACTCTGATGTATGAAGAATTGCAGCTTAGCTCGCATTTTACATACTGCAGAGATGTACAAAGCATAGTTAAATAACGGATATTCTGATATTAACTGACTTAGTCCAAAACATCAACACAGCAATGCTTCATGAAGAAGTAAAAGAAAAAACATGATACTTGGATGGATTAAAAAATCATTATAGTATTTTCCATGTGGCAATACCATGATACCATGAGGAATGTACATCATGGCAGAAGAGGTTTTGCAAAATGTTAGTTGAGAAATAACGCAAGAGGGCATTAAAACACAATATGCAATTTATACTGCAATACAGTCAAAAAAGTATAAAGTATAGGTACTTTGAAAGTATAAAATGTGTTATGAAGTGATGTTTATTGGAATACTGCATTTCACAACTTTACTCATTACCCCAAGGCTTTATAAAAGTCGATTCAGAAAGGATAACTGGAATTGTGCTGTTTGCATTTCTTAAACAGGTACACTGGAGTTGGATTTAAATCATCTTATCCCTCCAACTAAGACTCCAGAAAAGTGCAGTCTTGACATGTTGATACAAGAAAGAAACAAACATATGGCTCCGAAATCACTCTTTGCTCAGAAGTGTGTGAGAGGCTGGTGGCCCTGCGCCATGGAGGAAGATGGCAAGAAAGTTCTGACTGTGAGTAAACAGTAAGCACGTATTGAGCATAGTATATAGCAAATAGTAAAGCAGCAACTGAAACTCTTGCAATACAAATTAATAGTTTATGCCAGTAATTGTTACACTGACATACATTGCAATGATGTCTGTTTAAAATGGCTAGCATATTGTGTCCATAGACATTGTTATCTAATTAACTTATTGTAGCAGACTCCTATCAGTCCTGCTGTCTCAGCCAGTAGGCACAACTGTATTTCAGAAGAGACAAATGATTAGGCAAACAGAGAAACAGAGGTAGAAGGTGGCAGAAGCTCCAATGAGAGGATATGGAGAGTGCAGACTATGTGAGACATTGTGTTTTATGTCAGGGCAAAGTGGAGATGACTCTGGAGATTGTGGAGGAGAAGGAGGCAGAAGAGAGACCTGCTGGGAAAGGAAGAGACGAACCCAACATGAACCCCAAACTGGATCATCCAAAGTAACAGTCTGTTACACACATCATAAGAGATTCTACAGGAAGTTTTATATATCGCTAATCTTTCTTTATTAATTTCTTTTAACAGCCGCCCAGATACATCCTTCTTGTGGTTCACAAATCCATGCAAAACTATGAAATTCATTGTGTGGCGCCGGTTTAAATGGGTCTTCATTGGAATCATCATTCTCGTACTAGTTGGCCTGTTTCTTGGAATCCTGCTGTACTCTTTGCCTGTAAGTTATGATTCAGGGATCTGTAATAAATACTAGCACACAAATGATAAAAGTGCCTATAATATGACTCAACAGAACTACGTAATACTCTAATCCAATTATATGCAGTACACATGACTTTAACTTTTTCTTTTCCAGAACTACATCTCAATGAAAATTGTGAAGCCTTTCTGATGGGACACCAGGGTTTGCATGCTCTGGTTTTAATACACCAGCAAGATGAACACACTGCAACATTTTTTAATATAAAATATTTGTACTTCCAGATGAATGAAGATACTGTATTAGAAATGCTGTTTTTTCTGCACTAATGGCTGCACTAATGTATAATGTTTTTACATCAAACGTTCAGTATATCAGTCTGTTCTGAGTAACATCGAATGGCTCTCATTTTCTAATGCAAATCTGTGCAAATTCAACCTACAACCTACTGAGCTGTATATATTTTTGAAACTGATTTGCACTGAATTAGTCCTTCCTACCAAAGCCTTGACTGGATTTTAAATTCTACCCAAAATTTAACATTTGTACCAAGCTTTATATGCGGTTTATTTAATTAAACCTGAGAACATGGCCTCAAGTGGAATTCTGTGTGACTTATACTTCACTATTTATTTGATGACAGTCCATGATTCATTTCCATGTGAGAATTGTTCATTATCATCACCTTCTGATTACATCTCTTCATGCAAACTGGGGTCTATGGGTGTTTTGGATCTTTTAAGACTAGACAGCTTGTCTAATTTACCCAAGTAAAGCTTTCCAATCCCTCAATTCTGCTGTCTGGATCCAGAGAGCCACCTGGAGGTTCTCTGTTTTGCTTTTTTTTTTTTTTTTTTAA
>JAOUQY010000042.1:16355997-16380193 GCA_028566355.1 Doras micropoeus | reverse complement strand
TTCATGAGCTGTAAGGCATAATGATCAAAATGAACACAAAAAGGCTAGAAATATGTCACTTCATATGTAATGAATACAAAAAGTTTACCTTTTTCAAATTATGAAAATTTTTTCCACTATATTCAATTTTTTTTAGATGCAGTAGTAGATAGTCTTTATTGCACAGAGTACAACAAAAGCAATCCCAATGGTGTTCCACATATCAGAAACCCGCTGCCAGAGCGTAGAGTGTTCCTGCCCTTGCTTCCTTCACCTTCTGAGTGTTCATCTGTTTGTCCCCTCCACGCTCTGGCCTTTTGAGTTTTGTTTACCTGGACTTTGCGAAGTTATTCGAACTTCCTATCTGTGCTACTTTGTTGCTGTGTGAAATAAAACGCTCTGCTCTTGACTCCGTCTAGTGTGGGATCATTACAGGTTGATCCGCCACCATGGAATCAGCAGGCACACATGAGTTGCAGCAGGCCATTTAGCACGGTATGCAGAGACTGGAGAAGATCCGTGCCACCGTACGCGACTGGGAGGTAAACCGGCAGCATTTGGAAGCTGCTCCCACACCTGCGACCCATGTTGCCGGTGCCCTCCCAGAGTGTTACGATGGCAGGCCTGAAGGCTGTAAGGGATTCCTCCTCCAGTATGATTTGTACTTCACACTCCACGGCCAGCTCTCAGATCCTCAGAAGGTGGCCGTGATCGTAAGCCTGCTCAGCAGCAAGGCACTGCAGTGTGCGACTGCCCTCTGGTATCATGCAGGTGAGAGCACTCGTTCATATCCTCGTTTTATAGAGCTATTCCGGCAAGTTTCGACTATAGCACTGATGGCCGTTGTGCCAGAGAACGTCTTATTTCTCTGCTTCAGGGCGAACAGCGAGCAGCAGATTATGCCCTGGAGTTCCGGACCCTGGCAGCGGAGAGTGGATGGAATGATGAGGCTCACAAGGTTGCCTTTTGAAGGGGTCTTAATGCCAGGATCCAACGAGAGTTAGTTTGCAGAGACCTGAACATGCTGCTAGAGACTCTGATCGCCATGGCCATCGCTCTGGATAATGTCCTCCATACCCAGCCCGTCAGCGTCCCAATGGAGACCACACCAGAGGAGTCTGAACCCATGGTGCTGGGGCCCCTGCGTCTCTCTGCCCAGGAAAGAAGAAGATGAGCAACACTACGACTCTGCTTCTACTGTGGGGAGCGCGGTCATGCCTTAGCCACGTACCAGGTGTCTCTTCTGTGTTTGTTTTAAATGTATTGATCCCCTGCCCAACATGTCATGTTTCATTGCAGCCCTCATTGACTCAGGAGCGAAGGAGGAAGGAAATCTCCTTCCTCCTCATCGAATCCCCCAAGCACCCGGTCATCCTCGGTATGAACTGGCTTACACTCCATGACCCTCACATCTCCTGGAGAGAAGGGGAGATTCTTGTTTTAAGCACTGTCTCCATGTCACGCCATGCCCAATTCGGA
The DNA here is from genome assembly GCA_028566355.1 of Doras micropoeus. Taxonomy (NCBI): domain Eukaryota; kingdom Metazoa; phylum Chordata; class Actinopteri; order Siluriformes; family Doradidae; genus Doras; species Doras micropoeus. The sequence continues at coordinate 16,378,735 of JAOUQY010000042.1, read as the reverse complement.
CCACCAAGTTTGAGAGCCCCGATACTAACATGCAAGTTCATGTCCCTTGTGAATACGACAACCTCCATGAAGTGTTTAACAAACGCCGGGCCTTCCTCCGCATCGGCTCTTTGATTGTGCCCTGGACCGCCTACCCAGCTGTGTTCCTCCCCGTAACAAAATCTACACTCTATCTCTCCCTGAGCAGAAGGCCATGGAGGAATATATCCAGGAGGCTCTTCATCAGGGTCACATCTGGCACTCGTCCTCGCCAGCCTCAGCAGGGTTATTTTTTGTCAAGAGGAATGGAGGTGTTCTTAGGCCTTGTATTGATTATCGGGGACTAAATAAGGTCCTGCTGGGGCGATCTGTAGTAGTTTATATTGATGATATCCTGGTTTATTCACCCAACCTCTCTTCCCATGCCCAGCAGGTCCGAGAAGTTCTCCGCCCCCTCCTCGCTAATGGCCTTTACATAAAAATAGAGAAGTGCCAGTTTCACAAGCCCTGTGTAGAGTTCTTGGGATATAATATCGGTCCCGACGGAGTGGCCATGAACTGTGAGAAGGTGAAGGCCATCACCCAATGGAGTTCCCTGACAACGGTGAGAGAGCTTTGTCCCTTTCTAGGCTTTGCTAACTTTTATAGACGTTTTATCAGAGGTTTTAGTACTATTGCCAGACCACTTACAGACTTGTTAAAGGGAGCCACTAAGATCCTCAAGTGGGATGCAAACGCAGCCCAGGCATTCCAGCGGCTCAAGGAAGTGTTCACCTCTGCTCTGGTTCTGAAACAGCCTGACCCTGACCAGCCATTCGCCATGGAGGCCGACGCCTCATCCCAAGGCATGGGTGCAATCCTCTCCCAGAGGCACGGCACACCAGCCAAGCTCCACCCGGTCGCCTACTTCTCGAAGAAGCTTTCCCCGGCCCGAACCAAATTACAATGTGGGGGACCGCGAGCTGTTGGCCATTAAGCTTGCCCTGGAAGATTGGAGACACTGACTGAAGGGGGCCAAGCATCCCGTATACATCTTCATGGACCACAAAAACCTGGAGTACCTTCAAGCAGCTAAGCGACTAAACTCCCATCAAGCCAGGTGGGCCCTGTTCTTTACCCGTTTTGACTTTATCTTGACTTATCACCCAGGTTCCAAGAATGGAAAAGCAGATGCCCTCTCTAGAAGGTTCGAGCCAGATTCCGCCATCTCAGATCCCAAACCTATTGTCCCGGAAGAAAAGTTTGTCCATGCCAGGGTTTCACCACCATTCTGGTTTTGTAAATCGTTTTTCTAAGGGTATTTGATTCCTTCCCTCACCAGGTTTACCTACAGCTATGGAGACTGCAGAGACCCTCTTCCAGCATGTCTTCGGGGTTTATGGTCTCCCAGAGGACATCGTGAGTGACCGCAGACCTCAGTTCATATCTTGGGTGTGGACAGCCTTCATGGAGAAGCTGTGGGGTCACAGTCAGCTTAACTTCCGGCTTCCACCCACAAGGTAATGGGCAGGCCGAGTAAATCAAGAACTAACCAAGTTTTTAAGGGTGTATTGCCAATTCCAGCCACAGGAATTGTCTTCCTTGGGCAGAATATGCTCAAAACTCGCTGAGACAAACCTCCACTGGGCTCACCCCGTTTGAAGTCTTCCTGGGTCACCAACCCCCGCTGTACCTGTGGAATGCCTTGACCACAGAAAGGCCCAGCATCGACTCGGTTCAAGAAAAGCAAACGGGTCTGGTCCCAAGTCCACCAACAGCTCTCGAGAGCCATCTCCCACATGAAGAGGGCTGCAGACAGGAGGCGCAGTCCTACCCCACAGTACCAACCAGGAGATCGAGTTTGGGTAGCTGTTAAGGCCTTCCAGCTGCCATCCAAATTTACCAAGCTAAGTCCATGTTATATTGATCCTTTTCCTCAAATGGATTAATGAAATTACTTACAGGGTCCAGATGCCGAGCCACAGCAATGTCCACCCTACGTTCCATGTCTCTGCCCTTAAGCCACTCCATGCCCGGCCGTTAAACCAAGGGGACGCCACAGCCCAGCCTCCAGAGCCTCAGCCACCATGCCAAGCAGACACCACAGCCCAGCCTCCAGAGCCTCAGCCATCATGTCAAGCAAACACCATGGCCCAGCCTCCAGAGCCTCAGCAAACCGACACTTACACCATTCGGGTGATCATGAACTCAAGGAGGCGCGCAGGGGGTCTGCAGTACCTGGTGTCCTGGGAGGGGTATGGACCAGAGGAAGACTCCTGGGTACCAGCCGAGAACATCTTAGACCGACTCCTTTTGCAGGAATTTCATTCAAGGTACCCCCATAGGCAAGGCCCACGCAAACCGGGGAGGCCCCCAAAGAAAAGAAAGGGCTTCCGGAGTTATCCCCTTGGGGGGATTATAAAATACCTCCTCAGGGCGGATCAGTGTTTGTGTACAAACTTCACAACGCCCGTCGCCTGGAATCTTCAAACCATGAGTTAAGTCACTTCTTGTTTATGTTTTGCCCAAGTTTCAGCTATGCCTTGCTATCATTAGTTTCCGTTTGGTTTGGCTTTCAGAAACCTGCTGCCAGAGCATTGAGTGTTCCTGCTCTTGCTTTTGTCACCTTTAAGATTTAAGATCTTCTGAGCGTTCATGTGTTTGTGTTTGGTTCGTCCCCTCCAAGCTCTGGCCTTTTGAGTTTTGTTTACCTGGACTTTGCAAACCATATCCCGAACTGACTTTGACTTCCCATTTGTTATTCGAACTGCCTATCTGTGCTACTTTGTTGCTGGCCCAAGTTGACAAGTACAGAACTTGGGATTTCCCAAGTTAGGAAACCTAACCTAGGATGGCATGAACCCTGTCCTAAATTCAAAATAACTGCCAGAAATGGCAGCAGCACTCTGGTTTGTATGGCAATGAAGATGAGGAACTCCAGGCTACTCAAATCACATGATGACATTTTAAATTTCCCAACCATATATATTTTCTTTAATGAGCCCTTGAATCTCAAAATACAGTGCAAAGTGCAAAAAATTATTACATACTTTACAACGCCCATTGCCTGGAATCTTCAAACCATGAGTTAAGTCATGTCTTGTTTATGTTTTGCCCAAGTTTCAGCTATGCCTTGCTCTCATTAGTTTCCATTTGTTTTGGCTTTCAGAAACCTGCTGCCAGAGCGTTGAGCGTTCCTGCCCTTGCTTTTGTCACCTTTAAGATTTAAGATCTTCTGAGCATTCATCTGTTTGTGTTTGGTTCATCCCCTCCAAGCTCTGGCCTTTTGAGTTTTGTTTACCTGGACTTTGCAAACCATATCCCGAACTGACTTTGACTTCCCATTTGTTATTTGAACTGTCTATCTGTGCTACTTTGTTGCTGGCCCAAGTTGAGTACAGAACTTGGGATTTCCCCAGTTAGGAATCCTAACTTAGGATGGCATGAACCCTGTCCTAAATTCAAAATAACTGCCAGAAATGGCAGCAGCACTCTGGTTTATATGGCAATGAAGATGAGGAACTCCAGGCTACTCAAATCACATGATGACGTTTTAAATTTCCCAACCATACATATTTTCTTTAATGAGCCCCTCGAATCTCAAAATACAGTGCAAAGTGCAAAAAATTATTAATTACTGCTCCACACACATTTTGGGGTGTACATCTTCATAATTTTATTCATTTGTTAAAATATTAAGTTACACATAAAAAGTTAAAATATAAAAATAGCTTTGCAAATCAACACAGGTTAAATACATGGCGATTCACAAATAACACTTCAACAACACTTCAGTTTCACAAAGATGTATAACTGAGCCACTAGCAGTAATGCTTTACAATATAAATAAGGTGCTTAAAATACTCAAGACTACTTCGGGCACATTCAAATTTTTCTCAGGTTTTCATGTTGTCTTATTGGCTAATTAATAGCTGTAAACAAATTCAATAACCACACAGATACAGCACACTTTAGACAGATATCCACATAGATTTTTAGAACAGTATATTTGAATGTGAACATATGATTAACCTTATATCTTAATATATTTATGTAGAATAGTTTCATTAATATTATTTATGAGTGTTACATTTAATCTTTGTCCAATCTTGTACATGATACATTTGATAAATATATTTATAGATATTCTTACAATTTGAGAAGTTTTTTTTTTTATTATGTAAGAAATAATCATAACTATTTATATACGATAAAATACGTACAATAACAAATACCATTACCAGACTCACATGACTTTGAATAAGTGAAGTTTTCTGCAAATACATGCAAATATTTGTTCTTTTTGTTATCATAGTTAGAGACATGGTGGAGACAGTCCTGTTTACAGTTTTACAGTTAGTTTTTCCCATTGGCGTAATCTTGCTTTGCCATTGACTTTGAGTTGAACTTAAAAGACAAATGTTTACATACACAAATGCATACATACAAATACTCACTTACTGACAGCAAGATTATCAGTATCAATAATGTTGATACTTAAAAAAAAAGCTTAAGATTATCAGTATCAATAATTTCAATCATCAGGTGTGTTTTTAGAATGAGAGTCCTTGACCAGCTTTTACATTAATAACAGTGAAAATGGAGCACCTCATGTACTGTACATATTTAGGGTGTGATGGTCTGTAAATATGACAGAAGTACAAGAAAATCACAGTACAAGAAGCATCTTTTCGAGCTGCTGCTCATGCTTTTGGGAGCGGTCTAGCACACTCGGAGGAAAGCGCTCCCGCCCACCTTTTGTATGCATAAGCTCACAGGTGCCTGTGATTGGACAGGTGCGCTCTGATTGACATGGGGGAGAGCGTATGCTGCCCCTCCCCCCCTGAGAGCACAGCCAATCTTGCTCTCTGAGCTCCCGGCTACCCGGCTATAGAGGGCAGCTATAGCATCACCCGGATTCGAACTGGCGATCTCTGGATGAAAGGCGAACGCGTTGCCGTTGCACCACTCGGGAGCAGCTACAGGTTTTTAAAACAACATACACTTTATAGCCATACATATGTGGTCCCCCTGACCTTCACACCCACTATTGCCACAGCATTGAAGACATACAATCATATAGGATGTCTTTGTATACTGTAGCAATACAATTTCCCTTCCCTGGAACTAAGACCTGTTCCATAAAGACAATGTCCCTGTGCACAAAGTGACCTCACTTTGTGCACAGGGACATTGTCTTTATGGAACAGGTCTTAGTTCCAGGGAAGGGAAATTGTATTGATGAAGACATGGTTTGCCAAGGTTGTTGTGAAAGACCTCGAGTGACCTGCACAGCACCCTGACCTCAACCCCAGTGAACACCTTTGAGAGGAATTGGAGCACTGACAGCATCCCAGACCTCCTCATACTACATTATCTCCTAGTCTCACTAATACTCTTGTGGCTGACTTTACAGTCACATTCCAAAATATAGTGACAAGCTTTCCCAGAAAAATGGATGTTATTATAATAAATAAATCCAGAATGGGGTGTTTAAATGTTAGTATGGAATGGGATGTTCAACAAACACATCAGGTGGCGACAAACATTTGGTAATGCAATACAGCTAATTTTCCTAAGCACCACAAACAAATCTTCTTTTATATTTTCACTTAACCAAATTTTAATGCCAGCACTGATATTACATTGTCATGTAACTCAATGTATAAACACCACAAAACCTATGGATTCTTCATACAGTTCCATCACTAGTACATACAATTCATTTTTAGTCTATGCAGACTGTACTGAAGCCTCTGTTGTCTTTATTTATTTATTTCATTTTCTGTCAATTTGGTCATTTGCCAATGCCCACCCACTAGTCAGCTCTCCCTTATCGCACAATGTCTACCAACTGTGGAGGATGAAGGCTAGGAAGGATGTGCTTCCTCTAACATACTGCTGCTTGTGCTAAATCACAGTAAAGTGGGAAAGAAAGAGCTATCTGCCCTCTTCCACAAACAATAATCTTACAGACACCTACCACACCTACTGGTTAGTGTCCATCTGACTGACAGGGGAGAGAGAAAAAATGCCTTTTCCAACCTTTCTAACAATCTGTAATTCTTGTTTAGTCTTTTAAGCTCACCATTGTAGGTGTACAAAATTCACAGCTTTTTTTGGCACCACATAAAAGTAAACAATATTATGTTACAGTCGTGGCCAAAAGTTTAGAGACTGACACAAGTTTTGGTTTTCACAAAGTTTGCCACTTCAGTTTTTATGGTGGCAATTTGCATTAACTCTATATTAACTCTAGAGTGATCAGATGAATTACAATTAATTGCAAATTAATTCCTTCCTTGCCATGAAAATTAACTTAATTACCAAAACCCCATTTCCACTGCATTTCAGCCCTGCCACAAAATGACCTGCTAACGTCATTTCAGTGATCTTCTCGTTAGATCAGGATAAAGTGTTAACGAGGACAAGGCCGCTGATTGAATTGAGCTGCCATGCTGATTGAATTAGAAGAGCAGAGTGGTTGCTTTAAAAGGAGGGTGGTGCTTGAAATCATTGTCGTATTTTGTTAACCATGATTACCTCCAAGGAAACATGTGCAGTCACCATTGCTTTGCATGAAAAGGGCTTCACAGGCAAGGACATTGTTGCTTCTAAGATTACACCTAAATTAACCATGTATTGGATCAAGAACTTCAAGGAGAGAGGTTCAGTTGCTGTGAAGAAGGCTTCAGGGCACCCAAGAAAGTCCTGCAAGCACCAAGACTGTCACCTAAAGAGGATTCAGTTACAAGATCAGGTCACCACCAGGGCAGAGTTTGCTCAGGAATAGCAGCAGGCAGGTGTGAGTGCATCTGCACACACAGTGAGGCAAAGGCATTTTGGAGGCATCAGGAGGATGGCCTGGTGTCAAGAAGGGCAGCAAAGAAACCACTTCTCTTCAAGAAAAACCTCAAGGACAGACAAACATTCTGCAGGAAGTATAGGGATTGGACTGCAGAGGACTGGAATAAAGATATTTTCTCTGATGAAGCTTCCTTTAGACTGTTTAGGACATCTGGAAAAATGATTGTCTGGAGAAGAACAGATGAGCACTACCATGAGTCATGTGTCATGCCAACAGTAAAGCATCCGGAGACCATTCATGTGTGGTTGCTTCTCATCCAAGGGAGTGGGCTCACTTCTCTCAATGATCCAGGAGCAATTTGGTGATGAACAACATTTTTCCAGCATGATAGTGCACCATGTCACAAGGCAAAAGTGATAACTAAGTGGCTCAGTGAAAAAAACATTGAAATTTTGGGTCCATGGCCAAGAAACTCCCTAGATCTCGATTCCATTGAGAATGGGTTTACAAACAAAAACACAAAAATTGTGATTAACTCCAAGTATTGATTAAGCAAGAATGGGTTGCCATCAGTCAGGCATCCAGCATGCCAGAGCAAATTGCAGACGTCTTGAAAAAGAAGGGTCAACACTGTAAATATTGAGTCTTTGCATAAACTTAATGCATTTGTTAATAAAAAAAAAATAAACTTTTATTTTTAAGCATGAAATGCTTATAATTGTACTTCAGTATACCATAGAAACATGTGACAAAAAGATCTAAAAAGCACTGAAGCAGCAAACTTTGGGAAAACCAAAATTTGTTTCATTTCATTATCTTAACTGCTTATTCCTATTTCAGGGTCACGGGAGAGCCAGTGCCTAGCCAGCAGCTTAGGGCGCAAGGCAGGAACAACCCTAGACAGGGCGCCAATCCATCATAGGGCACACACACACACTCACACACTAGGGCCACTTTAGAGACACAAATCAACCTAACGTGCATGTCTTTGGACTGTGGGAGGGAAACTGGAGTACCCGGAGTACCCGGAGTAAACCCATGCGGACACGAGGAGGACATGTAGACTCCACACAGAAAGGACCCAGACCACCCCACCCCGGGATCGAAGCCGGGACCTTCTTGCTGTGAGGCGACAGTGCTACCCACCGTGTCGCCCACCAAAATTTGTGTCAGTCTCAAAACTAATGACTGTATACACACAGATTAATATTTTATCTACCACCTAATAATAGTGTATTAGTCTTTGGACTTCTGGACACAATAGCTAAAACGCACTATTCATCTTCTGGTAGAAAAAAAAGTAATTCAGGTGGAAAGCACTTCTCAGGAACACTCTTAAACCTCATCTTAAACACCCTACAACAGTGTGTTTGTTTATAATGTTTTTCCTCTATCCTTCACAGGCTCATCTGCCTCTTCCATCCTCTCTCTGGCATTACTGTGCTTGGCTTGAGTTTCACACAGATCCTGCATTTCCCCCAGGCACTCCACCAGAGCTTTCACAAACATGTCTGAAGAGGTCTCAGGGCTGTCCCGAAAACTGGACACACAGAAAATGATGTGGTCTGACTGAGGATTGTAGCAGGCTCCATAGCCATTAGGGACCACAGGGCCATAGCAGCAAAACATCTCCACAGTCGTAGGAACCTGCATGAGATCACGCTGTTTCCATGTGAGTAGATTTATCTAGTTGTGGATAATTTATAAAGCTCTTTAGAAATATTTAAATAAGTTTCTCAGTTACTGATTTGAAATGACAAATCATATTGAGTAAATCACCCACTACCTCACATTAATTTCCCTTTCTTATTTATTCCCTGTAGATAGCATTTAATGTACCTGACTTGTAGCAAGGATGAACTGGTTGCTGAAAATGTAGGTCTCATCTGTGAAAATCTCTGGCTTCTCCAGGTTGAGCTCCTTAGAGATTTCTCGCAGTCCAAGCAAGTGATTGTCTATTGCCATCCCTGTAATAGCCTGGACAAGTAAACGGTTTGTATGAATAAGAGATCTAGACTGAGGCATAACAATTTCATGAAAGGATACAACTATGGTTGCATTAAACTGAGAAGTTGATCAGTATCCTGAGTTTAAATTACCAATATTGTATAATTGGTTTGGGCCTTAATAGCATCACATAACTTCTCCATCTTCTCAGCATCCTACGCAAAGAAAGAATATAATAACATGTACATGATGTCAATAAATACAGACTTTTTTTAGGTTTAATAATTAATCTTTTTTGTTGATAATTTTATACAGTATATGAGGTCTATCCAGAAAGTAATGTGAACCCACACAATGTTCCCAATGCCTCTGCCATTGTTGGTAGCAGTGCTTGAAATCAACTGTGAGGGTGTTCAGAGCCTCGGTCATGGCTTGATGGATCTTCTTTACTGTGCTGAAGTGGTGGCCTTTCAGGTGTGTTTTAATCTTGGGGAACAAGAAGAAACCACATGGAGCCAAGCAAGGGTATAGAATTGGGCACGGTAGGGACATGTCCCTACCAATATCCAGTGACTACTGAATTGTCACTGAATTATCCCTAACAATTATTTTGATAAAAAATTAAAATGCAATGTTCTATCAATGTCTAGTCAGTGTATTTGGTACACAAAATGTTAACAGATCTCGTTTTCTACTACGAGTCCCACCTCCTGAACCTGCATCACTAACACGATTGGCTTTGGTGTTTCTTGCTAATGTGTGAGAGGCTGTGAGGTTGTAGAAAGCACCAGAGCTGTCAACTACATGTGCGCTTAGGCTGAGTGCGAGACACTGTCCAACAACACAAACATTGATTCAGTAAGGGACAGTACAGTTTATTTTTAAATGAGGTACAATTCCATATGGCTATTATACGGAAACTGGTGGCAACCATAAAAGTTAGTGCGTGTGTGTGTGTGTGACCAACAACTACTTCAAGAAATGTCAATGGCAACACATCCATTTTACAGTTTCAATTTAATGTATAGTGTTCATGTATTCATAAGTATGGTGTTATTTCATCAATGGAGATCATACTAGAGCAGATGTGTCTCTAAAAATCGTGGCTGTCCGCAACCCTTACACTGAAATACTACCAGGCCATCCACAGCCACTATGGGGCACAGAGGGGTAACTTACTTACTGTTGCTCTTGATATTGTTTGTATTTCTGGCATGTTGGCTTCCATATCTATAAATAAAGGCTCTAGATGACATGAAATTGCAGTCAGAAATATACTATAACTGCGAAAAGCTTCAGAGGGCACACCATGGACCACTTTTATGTCCCCACCAATGTCAAAATCAAATCTACACCATTGGAGCCAAGTCATGGCTTTAGGGTGGACGTGGAAGGGCCGAAAGGCACATCCACGTTGTTCCTTCTGATCAGCTGACAAATTCTTGGGAACAAGTTTTGCACAAACTTTCTACTAGCTCAACTACTGCTTTCTGGATAGACCTCAGTAAATAAAACATTTTGTTTAGACAAACAAAAATGGCATAACACTAAAGTACATTTAAAGCAAAAGGATTAAACCAAAAGCACATGATTATTGAATTAAGGACTATCAGGGGCAGAGCCAACTGGCTAAAAGTATCTAAATGACAAGCCCATGTCACTGTCATGCTAATGGATACAATAATGTCTGTTTTTCTAATCCATACTATAATGGCAGCAGTACATCCATACATCACTTGTGTCCTTACTATTTAGGCAGTATGTGTGATGCTGTAGTAATTCTGTGTTTTTATTGACTTTGTATTGACTTGGTGCTTGCCAAGTTCTTCACAATAACATTTTTCTACCAAAGAGGGTGAAAATTCAAAATCTATAAATAATGAAACAAAAGCCTGCATAAATAGTTAACTGAAAAAATAAATAATATACTACAGGAAAAAGCATTTTAGTGAGTGCTGTAACAGTGGCAATTTAAAACTTAAATATTACTGATCCTTTGACTGAGAATAATGATTAAAGCATAAGATATTTGTTTATGTCAACTAACTGAGACTAAATTCAGAAATTTGGATGGAAACTTGTGATTGTGGAATCCAATATTAAAATAAAATCAACAATAATTCTGAGCAGCTTATTTAATTGTATCAGGCTTAATCACCTACCATCAGCCTGGACTTTTTATCAGTCATGGCTTTCACAAATTCCAAGGCCTCGGCAGTAGAAGAGCGAATGTTGTCGACTCGACCTTGCTGGAAGCGGCGGATTGATGCGCTCTCGTAGGTTGGCACTGGTCTTCCATGACATCTGAGCAAAGGGTAGATATGTTTGCCATGAAGTATCCTGCTGTGTTGAATATGTATGAACATGTATTTTGAAGTAGCAAAGAGGAAATTGACCTGTAATATGCAAACTGCAGAGCCACTTGTATGTAAGCATCAGGACTCATTTTGTGTTTCTTGATGAACTCTTTACCATAACTGCTGAACTTGTGGACATTCATGTCAAATTTTTGGACAAGACTAAATAGAAAGGATGCACTGAATTAACACAGCAAGTTACTTAGGAAGAACCAGCCAACACCCCTCACCCCTTGTCTGTAGTATTTAAGAGAAATAAGTATAATCTGGGCTTGCCTTTGTAATTTGTCTGCTGAAGAGATGAGAAACTTTTGGTTTTCTGGAGAACATTTCCAATGCAGGCATCTTGGAGATGGCAACTCATTCAGACTTGCTGCTTGCACCAATTTCGAAGGGCTGCCTTGCCTAAAAGTGATCCAAACATACCCAAGTATAGACTTTTCCATTACTTTAGGGGTAAAGTTAATTCATAACTTAACAGTGTCTGGTTCTTAATTCCAAAATCTCAAATCATGTGATAATTACATGTCTCCTGCTCTCACAAGTACTAATGATAGGCCCACACTCCAGGTAACTGTGACTTGTCCCTGTTTGTGTTAGGTATTTGTCTCTGAGGAACATAACAAAGAGTTCAGGATGTTGACTTGGCTTCCAAATTCCCCAGATCTCAATCCAATCAAGCATCTGTGGGATGTTGCAGGTAAACAAGTCCGATCCATGGAGGCCCCACTGCACAATTTACAGGACTTAAAGGATCTGCTGCTAAGGTCTTGGTGTGAAATACCACATCACACCTTCAGAGGTCTTAATGTTATGGCTAATCAGTGTGTAATTATTTTTTAGTTCATGTCTGTACTAAGCTCTCTTTTTTATATTTGGCAGAAAAAAAGTCTTTTGGATAGAACCCCCCAGTGGGCATACCATACTTCTCAGGCACACTGTTATGGGTTCTTTCTTTAAGTGGATCCCTTAAAGGTCCTGAACAGAACCCTTACAACAGTGTGTTTATATATATTGTCTTTCTTCTATCCCTCACAGCTTCACTGGCCTCTTCAGCCCTCGGCCTGGCGTTACTGTGCTTTGCTTGAGTGTTACACAGATCTAGGCACTCCACCAGAGCATTCACAAACATGTCTGAAGAGGTCTCAAACTCCAGGTAACCTTGGCCTGCCCCTTTTTGTTCTAGGTATATTTTTTTGGTTATGCTATACGTCCAAAGGTTTATGGACACCTGACCATCACACACATGTGAATCTGCCCCAAACTGTTTATTTCATAAATATGAAAGCAGACAATTGTCTAGGATGCCTTTGTATGCTGCAGTGTTACATTTCCCCTTCCCTAGAACTAAGGAGCCCAAATCTTTTTTGGCATGACAGTGTCCCTATGCACAATGTGACGACAATGAACACATAGTTTGCCAAATTTGTTGTGGGAGAGCTTGAGTGGCCTGCACAGAGCCATAGCCTCAACCCCACTGAACTGGTATGCCGACTGCATCCTCACCTCGCCAGATCTCCTAGTCTGACATCAGTGCCTGATCTCACTAATGCTCTTGTGCCTGAATGAGCACAATTCCCACAGCCATGCTGCAAAATCTAGTGGAAAGCTTTCCCAGAAGACTGAAAGTTATTATAACAGCAAAGGGGGAACTAAATCTAGAATGTTCAAAAAGCACATATGGGTGTGATCTTCAAATGTCCACAAACTGTCTGCCATATGCTGTATTAGAATAAGAATAGAAGTATTAGGTTAAATAGGTTAAAGTGACATAGCCACTGACTATGAACTGTATGGAGATAGATGTATAAGATATGTGCTGGAAAAATGTTTATTAAATGAACAAGACATTTTTCTACTGGAAATATGCAGATTTTACCCCAAAATATTGCTTAAAGTAAAATATATATACCTTTACTATCTGCTTGTCACAATTTTGATGTCTCAAAATCATAAATGTACTGCTACTACCATGCATTGTTTTTAATTCAGTCTGTAATGAAGAATGGATTATTACAGAATTACAGAATGAATAACTTACATGTAGTTTAGTAAAAATTCTGTGCACTGGACCAGTACGATTCCTTCAAAAGGTGAATGTTCACAAACCACGCCACAGCAACCATCTGCACCTACTATAAACTGAGATTCACCAATTAACCTCAGACTTTATCCAAACTTTAAAGTAGTACATGCTGGTTGGCAGCATTTTATGTTGATGCTTTACCTGCATGGATTTGTCATACCAGCGGTTTCCTCCATTCTTGTCCTTGCCTCCTCCATGGAGCATCATCATGGCTCGGTTTGTGTCACTCAGATCCATGCCACATGGTTCATCCAAGCACACTAAACACAAGCAGCGCTCAATCATATCCATAGAGTCCCTGTTGGTAGAATCTGCAGCAGATATGTTTACTCAGCATGGTTCAGTATCTGAGTCAATCTGAGTTAATAAGTCATTTGAACAAGGAATTGGGAAGGAATTCTTTGATCTCAGATCTAAGCCAAATCATTTATATACATACTTCTGTTTTAGAAATTCTCAATATGTTTTCATGGCACAATTCCTGATCTCAGAATGTTGGGCTGGCAGTTATATTCAGCCTCTAATGACATCTGACCTTTAATGAGAACACTACGAGCTTCCGCCCACTCAGTCCGCCCATCGGAGGTGAGCAGTCCAATAGGAGGGATGTTTTCTTCCTTCTGCTTAGCCATCTTCATTATCTTCTGCAACTGAATAAACAACTCTTTCTCATTGATTCGCCGGAAGTTGATGACCACATCAAGAACAAAAAACTAGGAAAAAAACACACACATTTACATAATTATTGTACAAATTTATAGCTTAGCCATAGACTGCTCATAACACAATACACTAACAGCAATTTTGAGTGAAAGAACAGCTGCCTAATGAGTGACTGTAACTTTTATGACATCAAAATGGATTGTCTTGTACATAATTAAAAACAGCTCAAGCATAAACATGATTAATAACAATCTTCATTAAGTCAATACTCAGCACCTGTTAGAGGACCTGACTTATTAATTATTTTGTAGAACAGGAAAAAACCTGCCCAGGAGAATTGTCAATCACCTTTATTATGGTCTCTGCATTGCCTCTGTGCCATATTAGATCTAATAATATGTAACAAATAAATGAATTATCAAACAAAGCCTGATTCCCTTAAGCATCTGTATTTAGGGTGCTACCTGGTTTTTACAGGCCACTATGACATGCTCTGTTTCTGGCATTACACAGCTCTTCTGAGTCACCAATGTATCTGTCTTTGGCCCAGGTAGGCGGTAGGAGGTGAAGAGCCTGTAGTACTGTTCCATACACAGCGGTGTGCCAGCTAATTGCCCACAGGCAAAGTCCACTGGTAGGGCATTTCTGCAAATCATATCAAGAGCAGATTTTTGCAAAGAGCACTAATGCATGTACAACAAGTTCTGCTATTGGAAAAACCTACCCATCAATCAGACACTTGTATTCTAATACACCTGAAATTAGATGAGCTGCAAATCTGTTGAGGAGAAAAGAAGGGGTAAAGAAATTTACAATTTAATTCAAATGTAAAAACAGTATACAGCATATTAGAATAGATCATCTTGTGCAGCAAGAAAATACGTTTTAATTGTGGTTTTTGGAGTAAGTAAGTGCTAGCAGACATTTTGTGAGTGAAGCTTTAATCAAATGTTAAAATGCACAGTATTTAAGTAATGTGGATATTGACTACCTTAATTTAATAATATGTATAAGTGTGGGTTCATTTAATGCAAAGTCATGAAACAACATCAGCTTGGAATACTTTATTTTATTATTACTGGAATATGGATTATTTAAATAATCCGCCAGGCCACCGAAAGAGGATGGGTCCCTGCTGAGTCTGGGTCCTCTCGAGGTTTCTTCCTGTAACTTTGAGGGAGTTTTTCCTTGCCACCATCTTGCTCAGCAGGGTTTCGGTCTGTTAATCTAGGATTCTGTAAACTGCTTTGAGACAATGTATATTGTAAAAAGCACTGTATAAATAAATTTGAAATTGAATTGAATACGTACATCTAGTCCCAGGATGGAGGGAGATGTGGAAGAAAGGTCCAAGGTGGCTGTGACGTGCCACGTCCAGCTTATAGATTACTTCATTTATGCGATTTAAAATCATAAAGGGACCCATGTATCTTTTAGTTTCCGACATCTTTGGGTGTTCCTGATATCTTTTGTAGAAAGCCAGACTCTATAATCAGATTGATATTCTGAGGTCTCACCTTGGCACTAAACAGAGCACTATCACTTTGGGCTGTCCTCTGTAGGCATCATTGTGTGTTCTCTGCTCACGGGGGAGTCTGTGGGGTTCTTGTTCCAGGGGAAAAGATGGGGCTGGTACCCGAGTATGCACTGGAACTATGCACTGGTGGCATATTTTGTGCATATTTGGCCCATGGAAGGAACTGTGACTTATCATCTTGGTTCTCAGAGCATAAAGTTCTCAGATAACATCTCAACTTTTGGTTAGCTTGCCCTACTTGGCCTTTGGTTTGAGGGTGGTAGCCCAAAGCGAGGCTTACTGATACCCCCAATTTTCCCATGAAATTTGACCAGACTCTGGATGGGAACTGAGGACCTATCAGTTATTGTCTTAAGGTATTCCAAAATATAATGACACATGGTTGAACAAGAACTCAGTGGTTTTGAAGGAGGAGGAGACCCCAAGTAAGAGGGTGAGGCACGGGGACTTTGAGAACTGATTTATGATGACCCTGATAACAGTGTAATCCCTGAAATTGGGGAGGTCAGAGATACAATCTATGGACATGGGACCAGTGCCAAGTTCTAAGTTGTTCAAAGGTTTTTCACAAAGAAGGAAATGAAAGTTGAAATTCTTATCTATAGTCTCATTCATATTTTGATCTCAATCCCAAATGTCAAATAGCAAAAACAACAATGGTCTTGTCCTTCAAATGCTTTCAAGGGAGACTCTATTTATGAAATGCTGTAGGTGTTCCGTGTTAGACGTTATTGGACATACTGTTTCCTCCACAGTGTTCAATACCTGAGTACGTCATTTGGAGTCCTGAAGTTCTGCTTTGGGAACACCATAGCAGGGCTGGAGTTAACAGGTAGTGCTAATCTGTTATTCAGATACATATCTTCAAGCCAGTAGTCATATACCTGAAAAGAAAATATATTTAGATTTTTGTAATTACAAAAGGTTTACAAAATCTCTATCTGCACGATATCTCTACTTTAAATAGTTACAACCAAATTACATAATTCCCATTTTTTCCCTTTAAAATAAATCTTATAATATGTCACTGAAGGAAATGAAGTCAGTTTTTCCAGAAATTTACCCAATTAGCTTTAACCTCTCTCCTTTGCAGTAGTTTTCTCTGAAGTCTCTCTCCCAGTCCACCAGGTGCTCCAAACTTCTCAGTAATCACCTTGGTCCTTCTGAACTGCTCTTCGGGAATCAGATGTCTCACACAATTTAAATACATATCTAGCGTTTGCTGTAAGGCAGGGACGGGCAATTTAGGGAGGCCCTGAATGTATGAGATTACAGTGTTAATAAGAGAACAGAATTACTCATTTATGTTTTTAAGATATAAGAGAATCTATATATGTAATTTATGACTATCTTTTTATTCGTTCATTAGTAACTGAGGATCACTTAATTGATGTCTTGATTGATGCCAAGCATTGTGCCACTGATTTACAAATGACATATTTGATGGAATGCTCAAATATCTGTTCTACAGTTCTATCAGATCTGCTTATGTTTTTTAAAAATAGCATCAAACAGTTTAAACAGCATCAAAAACAGCATCAAAACAGCATTAAGACAGGTTTGTAATCCATGCTCTGAATGCTAGTTAAAAGGAAATACTTTGTTGCATGTTAAAGTCCAATACTATTTATATTCAAATAATTATTATTAATCTTAGAATAATAGACAGTAGTAAAAATGCACTTTACACTGTGCTCCCCTTCGTCTCTTGATGGTTTCCTATCCAAAACAGGCATGCTCAAAATTCCAGAGCACTGTCAGACGTGAGGAAATGTCACAGGTGCGCTTTCCCTTTTTTTCCCTCTGGAATACATGAAGCCGCAAGGTTTATCATTAAAAACGTTTTCCAAGCTCACATTTTCTCTCGATTAACGCAAATAGCTTCAGTAATAGCTTACACTTGGTAAATAAACCTCCCTGAAGCGTCAATGCACACTGGACTAGAAATGAATAGATGTAAAATGAACCAAAAATGCAAAGTTTTTCAGGGCTCTCTACTTACCGGAACGGTGCTGTCTTGTATTGGAAAGCCTTAAAAAGTTTATCCAAATTTCATTTGCTCGCTGACATCCTTTTCCTAGAAAGGAAAGACCTGTTCTCCTGTCGTTTCTTCGAAACCCTGTTTGCGCCCCACACATTGGAGTTCCACAGCACTCTTGGGGAAGATGCTGGAAGCTCCTCCCACCAGCCTTCATGCGTCAAGTGCAATATTCGGCATTTTTGTCTGCATCCGAATCAGCAAACAACCTACTGTGTCAGATTATACTATACTGTTTTGACTCATCATGCAGTATGCATGCAGTGTGCATGTAGTATGATGTGTGGGGCGATTTTCGTTATTTTTTGTATTTTCTGTTCATGTTATAAACGACTTGGTTTTGAGATGTCTCAGCCAGGAATATAGTTGCTTCTCAATTCAATAACGCAATCAACAATTAATTAATTTCTAGGTATGTAATACTGATTTTAATTATTATCACGTTTAGAGCACCATCTCTTTGGCTCAGCACTCTGGAAGTAAACGGTTTACGCTTTATATCAATTACTGAAATATATTTCTTGCTAACAGTTCATCAGACAGGTAATACTCTTGACAGTTGTTCATATGTACCTGTTTACTTAATAGAGAGGGCCAGCACTATGTTCCTGGCCATTTCCTTTTCTTATTTCAGTGTCAGTTAATAGGTATAGAATAGGCCACGTCATTAATGGCATTATAACTTGTGCGGTATAAAGTTTGTACTGATTAATGAGGTACACGTGTTCTGTGTGTGTGTGTTGAAAACATATCAGTTACAACACTTCTTTTCTTTTAAAGGAGAGCATGCTTAAGAAAACTTTCAGATCTAACCCGAGTCATCTAACTTTTTTTCATAATCCCGACTTTAACATTGGACAAAGTTTTCTGTACAGAAATAACTGATAAACAGGAAAAAGCGAAAAAAAGAGAGACACAAGGCTGCTCCCAATATATTATTTTAATTATGTACACTTCATATACACATTATGTACATTTTGTAGTTCATAATATATATTGACGCATTCCAGAAATACACCCGCACAATTTTAAAAGACTACATACAGACAGTAGAGACGCAGTATAGGCTACACATTAGATCCATCGTTTAATCCATCACATTGTCAAGTGACATTGCATATTAGTTATAGCAGCACAGACCTGGCAAAACAACAATAACGTAAGCCTGTATTGAGTAATGACGCACATTTTTCACCAGTGCGTTTATTTATATCCCTGATCGCAGTTAAAACAGTGATATAAATCTGATGCATTTGATCAAAGGAAATATAATAAACAATGACGCCTTTAAAGATAAATAGAAGGAAACTGTGACAACTATGCTGATAAACAGTAGTGTTAGTCTTAAAAAGAACACGTGGAGCAATTAATTGTTGATAAAAAACATATATTGAATATGAGTTAGAGTTACACAGCGTATTCGGCATCTTTTTTTTTTTAATGTTGCACGTTTTCCACCAGTGTGAAAGAATTTCTATGGAATTTTATGGCTAAACTACACATTGAAGGCCGGTCTTCCAGACAGAGGTAAAGCCTACTTTAGGGTTAAATTGTGTATATTAATGTATGTCCGGGAAATCGGCGGAGCACTGATTAGGAGTGTTCATTTTACGCATATTCGGGTTCAGATGATTCCTCTTGAGAGTAAGATCTGGAGTTTCCAGCCAGTATGCCGTTTTCGTCCACAGGCAGACAGTTGTCCGTTGTGCGGTAGCCCTGCTTCTTTTTCTTGGCTTGGCACTCTTCTAGTCTGATGGTGTCGTAGAGACCTGTGGCCCCTTCCTCCAGCAGCATGTTTCTCTCGGAATGAGATGGCTTCATGAGGCACACGTTGCGCAGCAGGAGCAGCGCTGGCGCGTAAAGCACATTGGCGAGTCCCATGCCCAGGTTGAGCTGCACAAAACCGAGGTCGTGCACTATCTTACCAGCTACAACTGGACCCAGGGCATAGGCGATGCAGTAGGAGATGTCCGCAATGGCGTACACGCTACCATACACAGAGACATGACGCACATCGACCAGAAACCCGAGTGTGGGCAACAGCGCGGTGTCCACCAGCGCAATGCCAAAGCAGATGCCGCACAAGGGGATTATAAGTTGCTCAAAGTTTTTGCATGCGGGCACAGTGCAGGAGCTGCCACCTATTATAACCATGCCAAGAGCGCCATAAAACCATTGTAAATGTGGATGTCGTGCTGCTAGTTTTACTGTAATATAGACACCTAAAATATGGGGGAAAAAAGCTGGTAACCAGGTAAGCCCGATCTGCCACTGGGTTGCGTCCATAGTCTCCTCCATCCAGTTCGCGATAGTGGGTTCCAGAAACGCAAGGGGGATGTTACACGTGGTCAGTGCACCTGCCACCACGGCTATATAGGGATCAATCATGAGTTTGTAAATGGGTGTGCCAACTGGCATGTTTTCCCTGGTCCTGCTGGAGAATGGCTTTAGGACAGTCAAGCACAAAATACCGTCGGCTAGACAGACACAGGCGAGGGCGAGGAAAGGGACGCGCTTCCCTGCGAACTCGTAAAGCACCCCGCCGAAGGGGGGCGCCGCCAGGCTGCCGAACGAGATGAATGCCAAGGCGATGCCCAGGGCTCGACTCCTCTCTGCCTCCTCCGAGTATTTGTCTGCTATCATAGCGATACCCGACGTGTCTGCGAAAGCCGAGCCGAGACCCTGCAGACTCCGCGCCACGAAAAGTGTCGCGTAGTTTTCAGCGAAGGCAAAAATGCACGTGGAAACAAACATGATGGAAAGTCCAATTAAAAGTGGTATGTCGTATCCAACACGGTCTATGAAGGTGCCAGTCAAAGGATTTACGAGAAGTTGCAAAATGGCTTTGGATGCAAATAGGACACCAATCTGCACGTCGAAGTTTTCTGTGCTGTTGGAGGAGTTGCTTGCTTCACTTTCTAGGTTGGCTAAATAATCTGGAACGATTGGCACGATCACCATGTAAAGCATATTATCTAACAAAAGTGCCACACAGACGATTACAAGAATAATCCTCCGCTGTCGTTCAGGATCTTGAATAGAAGTGCCTAGCTTTTTAGTTTTTTCGCCCATCTCTGAGAGTTTAACCGCGGCAGAATGCGCCAAGCCACCGGATCGCTCATCAGCCATTATTCACACTTTTTTTTTTGTTTCAGCTCAAACAATATAAACGCTTTCACGCACTGTGCTGTTTTCGTAGAACGGAATCTGCTTTTGTGCTTCTAATAAACTATTAAGCCGCGATTAGCTAATGAACTTTTTTCTGCTTTACCTTCGCACGCTGCGCTCCTTCATTGCGCTCGCTTTTCTCCTCTGCTGAGTTGAACGCGTTTTATCGTCGGCGGCCAAAGTTTCATTGTAACTCGAACCGTCATTTAAGATGATGAAGAGAACTCAAACACTTGGGCTCAGGTTAGAAATTCACCCGGTCGTGTTCCATGATGGGATAAGTTGTCTTTTTTGGAGACCGTGGGCGCAAAAAAGCCGAAATGGTGCGATCTTTCACCTGAACAGATGTAGACTGTGCGCCTACAGCGCTATGAAGCGTGAGATCAGCCAGCTGAGCTCGCCGCTGCTGGTGCTGCTGTGGGTGAGACACTCGCATGTGTGCTTGCCGATTCCATTCAAGTCTTTTTTTCCAGGGATGTGACGCACGTCTTGCTTGCCCCCCAGTGGTTTCCCAATCAGCCCCATTTATTAAGCTTATTAAACGCAACAGCACATTAAAGCCACGCCCTGCAAATAAATGCGATTCAGTTGCAAATTAATATGCGTTAAAAAAAATCAAACCAACAAAACAACCCCATTAAGAACAGCATTCATAACCTCCATCACGAATGACTGACGTTTTTGAAAACTATGATACACCACTAAATATTATTTCTATTACTTACTGTAGAAGTGTAGCTACGTTCAATGAACACTAAAACGCACTTATAATAAATTACTTTTCATTTCTTTAATTAGGGATTGTGGCATTCTTTTACTTTTTGCTAATTACTCCGTAAATCACATTCCAGTAATTGCTTGTTTCTGAGTTACATATTTACTAGTCTAATTATTGAATGGCGCTTGAATGATGTACTCACACGACGTATCTGTACATTGAGTTAAAAATCAACTGTTACTGCAAACCTGGAATCTAGTCTCATATACGATTTGTACGTAGCTGTACGTAGCCAAGAGCAAAACTCAAATTAACCCTGTCATGTGCAACTCTACTCTGTTGGTCTTTGGTGCATGTTGACTACTGTGTTTTATTTCTTCTGCCTGTGATGAACACTTGATAACTAAGTAGCTGTCCAATTTAGTCATAACTTTTATCCATGCAGGGGGAAATAGACCTTTTCGAGGCTTTAAAAAGACTAACGCCTAAATATCAGGCGTCTGTAAAATGATAGGCGAGACTACTTTCAAGTGTAGAAACCACTGGGTCATTCACATTCTTCGTAGTGTGCAAATAGGAGTATTCTTGATAGTGAGTTATCTAAAGAGAACTCTTAGGATTACGCTGGCAAATTTAAGCAAGTATGAATTCCTGTGTTTGTCATTTTCAGCACCACAGAGAAGTGGACAGCTCCAATCTTTCAGGACATTTTTCAGCTAAACCTTCTGGACCTTTAACCCTAACCATCACATTTACAGCCACGACACAATGCTGTTTCAGCAGATTAATGCAATAACATTGTAACAGATAACGCTCTTACAATACAAATCACACAATTCCCGTGATCTTATTGAAAAAGTAGCATGTATAATTACATTTTGGGGTTTGGCACCATCTCGCGTTAAAGCAAATTACACCAACGAGCGTCCATATCCTCTGCAGAAAGGCAATAGTGACATCTAGAGGTTTTTGAAAAGTACAGAGCTTATAGCCAGAAAGCCCAGTTCAGAAATCCTTTTACTCACTGTCGTTGTGTAACGCTCAGATCGTTACACCACTTCTTGCATTTTGGAAAACAATTGTTTAACCTCACAGCCTAAATACATCTCCCATTAAAACAAGGGAACTACGTGTGAGTATAATGTAGGAAATGGCAGGATTTATCTTTGGCTTTAGATATGCATCATATAGGAAACAACATATAGGAAATAAAACATCTGCAGAAGGATCCCATCCCACTGAGCAGAGTAGACAACTATAAAGACAGTCAACATATTTTTGGGGCTGTGGGAGTGCTTCATGCAGTTTTGTTCCAAGTTAAAATTATTAATACATTACATATTCAATAATGGGCGACACGGTGGCTCGGTGGGTAGCACCTTCACCTCACAGCAAGAAGGTCCCGGGTTCGATCCCCGGGTGGGGCGGTCTGGGTCCTTTCTGTGTGGAGTCTGCATG
>JAOUQY010000042.1:16245231-16262891 GCA_028566355.1 Doras micropoeus | reverse complement strand
TGTATTGGCCGCAAAAGGAGGCCCTACACCATACTAATAAATTATTGTGGTCTAAAATGACAGGTGTTTCAGTTTCACTGTCTAACCCCTGTATATCACACCACTAGTCAAAACTTTGGACATGGTACCATGATGGACATAGTCACATGGGCTCTGGAGTACTTTGAAAAATCATTGTCACTTACCACAGTCCACCACTGCATCAAGAAATGCAATCTGAAACTGTGTTATGCAAAGAGGAAGACATATATTAATTTTGCACAGAAACACCAGCGAGTTGTCTGGGCCCAAAGTCATCTGAGATGGACTGAAAGACAGTGGAAATGTCGTATGCGGTCAGAAGAGTCCACATTTCAGCTTGTTTTTGGAAAAAAATTAACGTTGGATTTTATGTGCCAGGGATGAAATAGACCATCCAGTCTGTTACCCATGATAAGTGCAAAAACCAGCATATGTGATTGCATGGGGGTGCATCAGTGCCTATGGCGTGGGTGATCTGCATATATGTGAAGGAACCATTGATGCTTTGTTTTGGGATTAAGGATTGAGGCTTATATTGATATTTTAGAGAAACATATGCTACCCTCAAAACAACATCTTTTCCAAGGAACTCCATGTATATTTCGGCAGGACAATGCCAGGTCTCATTCTGCATCAGTTACAACAGTGTAGCTTGACCGGCCTGCCTGCAGTCCAGATCTCCTATTGAAAATGTGTGGTGCATCATGAAGAGGAGAATCAGACAACAGTGACCACGGACTGTTGACAAAGTATAATTTAAAAAAGGTGATGTGACCCAGTGGTAAACATGCCTCTGTCCCACCTTTTTTGTGTGTGTGTTGCAGGCATCAATTTTTACATTTGTTTATATTTAACAAATAGAATTAAGTTAATCACTGAAAACACTGAAAATCTTTTCTTTGTCCTTTTGTCTGTTAAATAAATGTACAAGTGAATTAACAAATTACAGATTTCAGTTTTTATTGCATATTAAGAAAGTGTCCCAACTTTTCTGGAAATAGGGTTCATATATATTTTTTCTTGTCTTAAAGTCATTTTGATAATGCTTCTCTTTTAAAGACAAAAAGTAAATTCTGAAGATCAAGACAATGTGTGAATCAAAGAGAAGGTTTTGCTTCAAATTAAATTATTTTTCTTAACAAGAAGTCTCCATTTAGATATTAGAAGAAACCACTAATAAGTGCCTGGCCTAAACCTAAAACTGTTTTCTTCATTAGGTTAGATGAGAAGTTCCCAAGAGTGTGAAGTTTTTAAATACTTTTTCTGGTTCAATGTGTAAATCTATGCTATTTCAACCAGACACCACCAAGTTAAACAACGGGACAGAGAAATTCTCTTCACCTTTGCAGTCCTTCTACTGTTTACCCTTCCAAATGGTCACAGAATCAATCCTCCCCCATCACAAAATTTTAATGGGCCAATAAAAATG
Source organism: Doras micropoeus (assembly GCA_028566355.1). NCBI lineage: Eukaryota > Metazoa > Chordata > Actinopteri > Siluriformes > Doradidae > Doras > Doras micropoeus. The sequence continues at coordinate 16,261,441 of JAOUQY010000042.1, read as the reverse complement.
ATTCATGTCAATCAAACATCTGTTAAGCTATCCACGTGTTACCATCAGCACCTGTTGACCTTTGTGTGACCTCCATAGGTGAGCATGGTGAAATAGTGTGTCTTCTCAAGGCTCCTAGGACAGGCAGTCTTAAACTGTTTACTTATGAAAATAGATCATCGAGAAGGCCAGACTACTTAAACTTAATTTCTTTCCAACCCCCTGTCTTTATTTGCTTTCAATAAAGCACCCAAAAATCCTGCACAGGGGACAGGGAGGTGAAATTTCTCTCATCCAAATGGATTGCAATTTTCCTCCATTTAGCACCTGAAGGTAATTAGCTTGAAGAGATTGCAGAGTGAGCAACACGTTCATGGAACATTAACTCTTGCACATTCTCCAGTTGCAGGGAATTAATAGGAAAGATTAAAGTTTAAAGAGAGCAAATGCCATTACCGCACAAACCACCTCTCCATGGCTATAACCAGCTCTCAGTAAACCAAACCTCCTGCTTCTCCTCCCTTTCCTCAAAATCAGTTGACATTAAGACTGCAGAGAATAAAATAATACCTGCTATCTGTGAGTGTGTGTCCAGTTCCAATAGCCTGCAGCCGATTTTTTTTCCCTTCCCAGAAGCTTTTTGCATGCTTTTTCACTTCGAGGACAGGTTTTGCTAATTAGTATCTTGGCATTCGTTAATCTGGCCATCATGCTGAATAAATGCACATACAAATTCAATTTAATAAAAGGACTTCATGGTAAATTATCAAGCTCAATAACCCATATTCTCTTAATTAAACTGTTCATGTTTTCCGCATTTTTATTCGTTTTTCCTTTTTTTTTTAGATTTCACAGTTATTTCATTTTAAAAGACCTCACATTCTTACTGGACTGCTACAATATTTATTCACCACAATTGCTTTTTATATATGTTCATAATTACATATTTCACACCATTAGTTATCACTAGCTACAAATAAACATGCAATATTCGTTTAGTGGTGCATTTATCATTCATCCTCTCTTAGGGATGGATTGCAGTTGCCAATGAATTATAGAGGCCACACCATTCACAGATTCAATCATTGCCTCAGAAATTCTGGGTGGAAAAAAATGAAATTGAGACATGGTAGAATTTATTGCCCAGAAAATTCCATTCTACTATCTGATTTGAAAAGTCCAGTCCTCCTAGCTTCAGAAAATCTATTTTCCACATTTTAATACCCCACGTAACAGTCTTCATAATTCATTCGACTGTGTTAAGCGCAGTTTTATTAGATCTGAAACAAATTTTGGTGGGGGATCCTATAGGTCATTAACCATGGAGTAATTTTATCCTTGTTTCCCTAATGACACCATAATGGTGAGTGAATTTCTTAACTAAAGACCAAAGAACATTTTGAAGGTCAGCTTCATCTGCAAGCTCCTTCAAGCGCTTCTCAGAGAGATTGGAAAAGCTGGAGATTTTTGAAGAGTCATTAATAACGCTAAAGCTGAAAGCCTATTTGCGTTCTCGCTTTCTACCTTTTAATTTCATACTCTTTTTTCCCAGTTTCTGCTCCCTCTCTTCTTTCCTTTGCTCCATTCGGCAGTTGCCCTCATGCAGAAAGAACAGAGAGTTGGGTGAGGGGGGCTAAAGTGGCAGTGCAGTCACATACAGATCCCAGATGTGACGCCGCAATCATTTAAATTTTATGCCTTTGTTATCACTTTAATCATTTTCTTTATTCGTTTTGTTTCAGTGCTCAGGGAGAGATACCTGATAGGGTAAAATACCAAGGGAACAATTTTTATTTGGAATGTGGTGCAAAGTCTAATTAGAATTTGAATTTTGCTGAGCCTTGAAATGGCCGGTACTTTATCCTGATCACCTTAGATATTGTTCCAAGTCAATCACTTGTCATTGCACGGCATGCTGGGAAGGGTCTGCTAATCAACTCTATTTTTAACACATTTCTTTTCTGCTGTCTTAGCATTTCTGTCCATTTAGGCATTATGTGAGGATGTTCGGAGAGGCCACAGTGTGTCTATTTAACATTTTCATTTTTTAAACCTACAAGCAGTGTATTTTCCAGGTTATATTAATTTAAAAAAGGTATACAAATTGAAAAAATTGAACTGAAATAAGTATAAAGAAATATAGTCAATGACTCACGTGTTGACTGTAACATTAACATCAAATATAAACATTCACATGCTGTATGCAAAATTACATACATCCATGCTGACCTCTACTTAATCTCATGTCTCCTTTCCTATTGATTAACTAAAGAAATAAATGGCTTCCATGGAGAGGGAATTATTTGTGCTATCAGTATTTTTATGTCATTGCTTGTCAGGCCTAATGTGTGCCTTGGGAGGTGGGAAGCCTCAGTGAGAAGCCATGGGCATTTTATCCCCCAGGTACAAAAGGGTCTGGGAATGAAATTGGAGCTGACAAGCGTTAACATTTAGAAATGTACCAATAAATGGCTTTTATGTGGAAATATGCTGGACATTGTTGGTTCACCTTGTGTGTGTCTTTGTCACAGAAGTGTAAGCTGGATTGGAAACAGAGAAGCAATAACAGCCTAATTCAGCCATTGTTGCCTACTGCTACTGAAGGAAAAATAGCACATTCAATTATATACAGCCTGTAAAAGAACATGTTCATAATAACGTATTCAATAGGACATTTGTCAAGGTTTTTTTTTTTTTTTTTGAGTATTCTCTAACACTAACTTGGAATTACACAGCAGAACCTTTATTTGGATGTGACTGTTTTGTATCATACTGATTGATAAATGATATAAATTATATCACTGCATTTATATTCTAATGCACCTTCCAATTCTCAGTATTTGTTCCTAATCGCAAAAGACATTTTTCCCATTCCACCTCCAAGTTTAATTGGAAAGAAGTAGAGGCTGCTTTGAAGGAGAGGGAAAAAAATACAATCTATGTGACAAGATGATCGATTACCTGTAAGTCTACCTGACATAGAAATTAGGGTTTTTTAATGATGAGCTGCCTCTTCTTGCACATGAAATTCAAATTCTCTGCAAAGTCTCCCTAGCAGCCATCACCTGTCTTCAGCCTGTGCGTTGCCCAAACACAGCTACTTTGTCTCTGTCACCACAGAGAGGACATTGTTTTCACCAAAAAGTGTTTGCATTAACCAGTTTTACACAGCATCCAAGACACATCTCATTGACTAATGCATCAATAATGGGTTGGAGAAGGAAAAAAAAAATACCTCAAACAAAGTAGCGTGTTTTCTGTAGGGAGGCTTTTTATTCAAAGGAAATCATTTTTTTTGGGCTAAGACCTCATCTGAAACTTTAAAAATGAGAAATGTAAAAATACAAAAAAAACAACAAAAAAAAATTAAAGGAGATAATAGAATATTATAACACAAGGCTAACATCCAAACACTATTGAATAACAGCTTTTATTCATTATCCAGTGGCTTTGTATGCACAGAATATGTTTGCATGACCTTGATGGAAAGTTGATTTAGTGGAAACTTCCACACAGAAGTTGTGATTCTCAAAAGGTCTAGAGATTAATAAGCTCAAACTCTTAGAGCAAAGGGCCATCGTTCTAAAGCCCAACTTCATCCAAATTAAAGCCCAAACTTTAAGTTCTGTCACAGGAACGGCTTTAGCGCCTTGTTATGTGGGAGATGTTCATTCAAATATTTAATGCATTTAATTACTGGTCGCCAGCTGTGTTCAGTGATTTAAGTTTATGAGTTTGAAACCTGTTAATTATGAAGTCAAATGCATAAAGCAATCTCCGGTGGTCTATATTGGATGCAGACAGTTAAATTTACTTTAGTGAATTTTCTGCAGAGGTGCAGTGTACTGCTCCCCTCTCCATGCGCAGTGAAATAAAGGTATTCAGTCACAGCACATATGCCATAATGCTAATGTTAATTAAAACAGCTAACAGCTCTTTAGAGAAGAGCGCTCAGAACATCTTGTACATGAAAAGGATAAACACGTTCACATATGCATGAAAGTTTCACATGTATGTAGTGCTGCACCTGCATCATATCAGCACAATCAATTAAATGACTAAATAAAATTTCACCATTTCCTGGTGAAAGATTACCATTAAAGGCACATATCACCCCAGCAACAAGGAAAGTACAATGTTTTTCAGGAAGTGTGTAAGTACTGCTCAAAAATCAGCTCTCGAAAATCTTTTCTCGCTTTGTCCTTATCAAATCACTGACAAAATCTGACCAGTAACCAGCAGCTCAAGGCAGAATGTGTGTGCTTCACTCTAAGGGCTTAGTCTCATTAAGAGGGACAACAGTGAAGAGTGACGGGCAACCGAGCGTCCAAGACCCCTGGGTATCCGTGCCAGTCTTGCCTCCTGCCCTCAAATGCACCCCATGCCTTCCAATAATAATCCCTGTGTGCATGCTTCTTAAGTCCATAGGACAACACAAACCCTCTCAGAGAGACTGACAGGTGAACACTGAACTGTACTCATCTATACAATGTTATGTGTTGGATGAGTTTGATGATGTGGCCTGTTTTCTCTGGTTCTGCTTGCATTATTTGCCAAATTGACTCGTGAATGCTGGTTGGTAACAGGCTTCTATAAATATAATGTGTTCCATTTTTCTTCTCTCTCTCTCTCTCTCTCTCTCTGCCACACTTTACACTTTCCCTGCTTCTTTCCAGCTGAATAGCTGGCGACTGGACTAGGACTGATGATTCCAAAAAGTAATTCCATTAAATGTTTTTTAAAAGCCGCAGGAGCTATGGTATCATGGCCATTATTGATGATATCATTATTATGTATAGGATCTCGCCATGAATAATAACCCATTATCTTTCATTTTTCCTGTTTTTGTCACTGCAAGTTGGAAAGGTTAGGTAATTTATTTTAATGTGCAAAGTGTCAGCCAGAACCACTTCCATGCGCTAGTCTCCGGCAAATTCTACACTTACAGGCATGATTGTTTTTTTCTAAGTCAACCCACTTCCATTTCTTGAAAAAAAATGCTCACCATAAATTACCATCACATTCTAATTTAGTGTTCTTCATTGTTCAATCGTATGACTTTGCAGCTGGAAGCTTAAAAACATGCCACTTGTTCTTGAATTAAAGCTCTCAATATGCACTGTGCAAGGATCACCCACAACACTTTCTACTTCAACATGCCAAATGAACATTGCTTTAAACAATGCTGAAATTATAAACATTCTTTCATTACCAATGACTTTATTATATTTGTATACTACTGAAAGCTAAATTATATACAGTGGATATGTGGAAATGTTAGGCTAAACATCAAATACATAGAGCCTTGCGCATGTACATGGTAAAAATAGTTTTATACAACCCTAAAATGGCAAAGCTGCATTTTTGGCCTAATGCTGTGGAACAAGAGGAAAGATGGGAAAAGGTCTTTCTGAGCATATATAGTGGGGGAAAAATCATCTCGCTTGACTGCATTTAAATTTATACAAACTCCCTGCCATTGACAGTGATAAATGTTACACTCTATTCTACAATATGTTTAATGCATAGGTCTGCGGAGTTAAGCTTTCTGGGCTTGTACAATGCTGCTGCCTCCGTACCACTCTATGTTACATCAGATTCACTTCCATTAAAATGCCAAGTGGCACAGTGAAGACAACAACACAATATGACAAGGAATTTGTTTACCTGTCCTGCTCTTTACCTCCACCATCCTTTTTTTTCTGGGTGTATCCTTCTCTTTGTCAGCAACACAGGATCTGATTCTACTATAGTGTATACTATCAAAAGTAATTAAGTGATCAAGGCAACAAACACTTTATCTAGGGTTTCTGCTTAATTTTAAGACTTTTAAGAGAGTAAAACACTTCTCTTTTTTTATGTTTTTCATTCCTCTTGACTGTCCCATGTAGGAATCAATAAGTTTTTGAGAATGGCCCATCCCTTAAATCCAGGACCGGTGCACATCACTGTGCTCTCATGAAGCACTATCTCAACCATCAAACATGAACATCTCAGCTTATCAGTCAGCACAGAGCACAAGAGCAATGCACACAGTTGCTGAGTGGAACGCTAAAGCCTTTAGTCTATTCTGTAACTGGTCCAAAACATAAGTTCTGTTTTTTTTCCCCCTCATACTTTCAAGTGCTTAGCTGTGCATTAAGGAAAGCCTCTTTTTGTCGCTTGGGCTAGAGGTAATATCAAGGTGCAGTTGGAGAGACACATTAAACTTCATACACTTCACCAGTACCAACTTCTATTCTGGCCAGTCTTGCATAATCGCCAACAAACATGGCCCACTTCCTAAAATAAATAAACAGTGTTACATAGATATAAATATAGGCTGACTAGAAAAACTGACGCCTGGTGTGTATTTGCTACTTCAGTACAAACTCACACAAACAATATCCTGCCACAAAGATATATAGCAAGCATGGACTGAATAGAGTAACCCAACACCAGTGGGTTGTACCATATAAAACATTTCAGCCACTGGTTTAAAAAAACAAAGCTAAGTGTTTTAGCTGTAAATAATAAAAATTAATGGAAGTAAACAATCAGAGAAACTAGAGATGTTTTCATATATCTTAATGCTCAGTGGAACAGGAAGGTGACAGTAGGGCAAATTCCACATCATTCTATAAATTTAGTGGGTTCTGCATAACTGTTGTTTACGAAGACCATTGTAAATAGCAACCTAAACAAATTGATGATGCCCTTTTTCAATAAAACTGTGTGGCAAGAAAATTTAAGATAATATGACACATTAAAGAACATGAGGTTTTTAATGTCAACTTTTAGTGACATTGCTCTGAAAATGCCACGCAGTGATGCTGCGGCTTCTTTGTACCATGAACTCTATTTTCAAGACTTTGCTCGACAGACCATTATAGTCCCGGCAAACAAGAAGTAGAAGGGTACCTGCACAATCATTGTGTTCTTCTATTTTATGATCCATACAATAGCTCCAGGAGAGAAGGGTTTCCAACTTACTAGGACTATTGTAAAGGCTGTAATATGTAAACAAACAGGCTGGAACTTGATATGATTTACAGCGCTCCTGGGTCTGGCCTGTCATTCCCTAACCACTGAACAGGCCGGGGTGGCCAGATATTTCTGCACCGACAGTTTGAGCACTTTCGATTTTATACCTCAGCAATTTTTATAGCGTCTTTAGGTGCACAGCACATGCCAGCTATATCCTTGGGAGGGAGAGTAGAGAACAGAGGGTGGGAAAAATTGCAAATAACAATAATGCAACAAAAGATTATCAGAGAGTACTAGACTGCTGGGTCATGTGCCTGGCTGGCTCTGTGTGGCTCTGTAATTGGAGGAGAGTCGAGAGGCGGCTAATATCCCGAGTCGTCTCTTGCCTCCCCTCCAGATTAAGTAAGGTAGAGTAACCAAGCCTCAGAGAGCCCAAGTGTCTGTGCAGGGCTGTTGTAACTGATACTGAGCTGCTCTAATTAAAGATTTTTGATTGAGGGAGTAATGCTTAATATACAGCATATCTCACTTCTTCTGCACTTTGGGGTAGTGGGGTGGGGGTGTATGGGTGATGGGGTAACATACTATTCTTATATCATACCAGCACGTCTGGGTGGAGGCTGCTGAAGGGTGGATACCAATCCTTGCCACTCCTATGAGTTTCTTTGTTTTGTCTAAATACCACTTTTAAACTTCCATTAATACAATACTCACATTTTCACTCTGTGTGAGAGATGTAAACCATATACATGTCAAATTTGATTTCACCAGCCACCGATTTTCATTGGTTTAAACATGCAACATATTCAAAATACCTTTCCACTTAATTCCCAGTTGACATGGTGGTAGGTTACTGATCCAATTTTTTGTCTAGTGAACAAGGTTAGCTCTTTCATTTGGTCTATATTGTCCCTCATTATTCATTTTCTGTGTAGCAAATCACTTGTGACAGTCAGATTTTGACAGTACAGCAAGCCTATCCTTGGTCATTAGCGTTAATATTATATTTCTTTGGCAATCCCTCATCATTTTGGGCCTCATTGACTATTTTTCTTTATAAGATATTAAGTATTCAAAGCTCATTTACATCCTTATTTTTCAATTTGCTGCTGCAGTAGTTTAATTTATTCCATATAATTTCTTTCTCTGAGAGGGACATTAATCATTGCCTGTGTGTTTTAGTGCCCCTGGGTTTTTTTTAATCAATAAAATAAAGGAATAAAATCTTCTCTTTGACTGTATCCAGAGATGTCTTGCTCATTTATTATTGGTATTCTTTTTACTGTTATCTATCTATCTATCTATCTATCTATCTATCTATCTATCTATCTATCTATCTATCTATCTTTGTTGTTATGCTTGTTGTTATAGTACATCCTGAGGTCTTACTGTATATTGGGTAATTTGTAAAGTTATTTTGGCACAGCAAAATTTTCCCCCTTTTCCACTAAAGAACGGGAGGCTTCATACTTTCTAGTGCACAATGGGCTCAGTAACTAATTTACTGTGAATTGACAGAGCTAATTTCCTCTTTAATTATATCACTTCCTTGGTGTTTTTCAGTGAAGGAAAGATGGAGTTATGTGTGATATTCCACCATTTAATTTAAAAATTGCCATATTTTTTAACAATACACTAATATAACCATGAAAAAGTTTTTCAGTTTATGAAAAACTGAAAAGGGTGAAACACAAAAACTGTGCGTCTGTTTAATCTTTTCAAACGTTTCAAAGAAGAATGAACATTAGCCTCATGACATTCATTTAAAAAGTGACTTATTTAAAGCTCTCTATATTTTTATATATACCAGGGAGAGGCTTCCTGTAATGCTTTTGGTAGTTCTGTATTACTGGTCTGTTGGCCTAAATACTTTCATCTTCTTTCTTCCATTCCTTTCTTGTTGTTTCTTCATCCCTTTACATTCATTTTATGCTTGGCTATTCCTTTGGCTATCAGTGTATTAATGCTGGGGCTTAAGGGAAACAGCTTCTGGAAGATAAGCTCTACAGTTGACATGTGGCTGCTTGCAGTTCATACATCATTCCCCCCTGCTACCACCACCAACACCAGCACTATTACCACCATTTCCAAATGCTGTTAGGTTTTTATAGTTTTCTAGTACAAAATTTTATTTTTCGACATTATTTAACTCAAAGAAGCAGTTTAAAAATGTTTAGTTGGCTTCAAGTGGAACATCATGATACATGTCTTAATTTGCTTTTGTCTCTTATGAGAACCTTGACCTTTGCATGTGTAAGGGTTGCACGGGTGACACAGGGAGAAGGAGGGGTGGGCTTGTGTGTACTTCGATACATAATGCAGAAGGACCATAATACTTTGTGCATGGCCAGTCACAGGCTGTCTAATCACGAGGAGAAGACCCTCTGTCTCACTCCATAAACCCCAGAGAGTAAGAGGACGGGTGTGGGGGCACAATGTCACTTGTAAATCCCAAATTAAACTCAACTGCCCAAAGCTTCAGTGCATAAAAACAGCCAGCCCCCTCCGTACCTTCTTTCCCCCTGCATCTACATTTGTGACAAAGACAGGACAGTTGCCCAGGAGTCAACAGTGTCAAGGTAACAGGGTATCATGCATAGACAATTGCAAACAAACCATACATATGCTTTAGTACTATTAGGCAGGGTTTTATTCAGCAGCCTACAACTCCCGCCAGAGAGGACATGGGCTAAAAAAGAAATCCATCAAATTGCATGCAAGCTAGTTTGAGCTGGCTAAGGGAAATAACCTCCTTGAAGGCAATCTGTTCATTAAGATAATGTGTTAATTCCAATTAAACTAACATTAAAATGGTCTTCATAAAGAGTTTAAGTCAGCATTTTTCCTAACTTGCTCTTTTAATTACATAGTTCCTCTGCTGTCATTAAGGGTATTAAAAATTCATTAACGAGAATAGTACAGCAGGCTGGCAACAAATCAGCCAAACTTTCAACTAATGTTGTCAAAAGATTATGGTGATCTGTGATTTTATTTGAGTGACAATTTATTACTACAGGGGGTTGGAGGATTAAGCATCAACCTAGGCATCAACAGGTTCATGCCTTACTTCCATAAATGCTGCACATTAAATAGAAGAGAAACTTAAAAAAAATTAAATGCATTGATGAATCGAGAGTTTATATGAAACAAGTACTCATTTGTTACATTTACATTTATTTGCTACATCAAATTCTCTCCCTAATGCTTTTCCACTGCAGCCCATAATGTCTCCATCAGTTATTTTTCCCTGTCCTAATTTGTTTTCATCAAATGTGTTTATGGCTATCTGAAAGTGCTTTACAGCTTTCCTATTGAACCGTGCTGATGGAAACAACGGAGTCCCCAAATAACACAAGTCTGTGTACTTTTTTTTCCAGAACATTCAGACGAGTCTAAATTTCACTATTAAACTTTTATATATCGTCTCTCAGAACCGCATATTTTCTATATTATACTGTAAACAACAGTATGTGAGAGAATCATATACTACAAAAAACAAAACAAAACAAAAAACAATAGAATCCATTTATATGGGTGTGGTGAATTTGGGTCATATGCACAGTATTATGTTTGCAATTCAATAATTATTGATAGTGCTTGCTGAAGATTAATCTTGCAGATTTACTACATCAAGTGAAACCGTGATATGCCAGAATAAATAATTGCTCTACTGTCATTTGTATAATACATACTTAGATGCTGTAGCAGGTGTAGAATTTTTGGCACTGGCACCAGAGTGATCACTGATTTGGCAAGAATGTTTTGATTAATTGCATAAATACATATTAAACAGTAGCTATCTAAGCAGTGAGTGAAATCAACCACAATAAATCATTAAATTCAATCTGCAGAAGTGAATTTCAAGTAGAGACAAGATGAGATAGCAAATGTTATTCCTGTGCTTACAGACAGACCTTGTGGGAGTTGGACATTTGTGCTTAAATATACTATGACAATAACAAAATAGAGAATGCTAATAATGGACAGTTAATAAGATCACAATAAATATGTTTGATGAGGTCAAATGTAAATTCCTGATATTAATCTGACTGGTGAGTAGTGGCCTTTAAAATGTAATATTTCACCCCCGTCATTTCTGAAGCGTACCCGTATAGTAGAAGTTGGTTTGGAACATAAATCATCTGTGTTTCTTAAAATACATGTCTTGACTCTTGCAGAGGAAAACAGAAACTATCAGACCCACCAAATCAGACAGTAAAGGTCCCATGACTCTAATGCCACTTCCCCTAATGTCTGCATTTAGTCATCCAATCCCAATCAAAATAACAATAATGGTGATTAATGACGGAAGTATTTTTCAGGGGTGGCAGACAGAATGGGACACACAGCACTGATGCTACTGATGGGCTCTTAACATGCTGATTTGACTCTGATGTGAATTAGAGTAGAAAGAGAGGGCTCCCTGCCGGGTCTGTGGTTAGAACAATTTCTGCCACTTACACACACGCACATTGTTAATGGCCTTTTCACAAGGGTGCCAAAAAATGCTAATAATTATGATAATGGGCTTCTTTTTATCACTAACCAATGCACCAATGCATATCCTAATGTTTGTGTCAAAGAAGCTGTACAGTGGCTGAGCAGAGTGGCGGCATGAATTAGCCTTAATAATCTCAACAAAGCCTGATTAATTTATAGAACTAGATACAGTCTTAGACCACAATCAAAGATTTGTGAAACACAAAGCTAGTTACAGTGTAAATGCACTTCTGAATGGCCCTGTTAATTGCATATAATAGATTAATTAAACTGTAGTATTTCAAGTACAGAAAACAAACTATCACGCTAAATACAAAATGAAAATGAACCATGGTTGATTACTCACAAAATATAAAAGACAGTGTCGACTGTGAACAAGTTGTGGCTAGTACAGTATGAGAAGAATGCCAACAGGAATATAAATAGAGCATACACTGTATAATTCCTTCACTAAAGGTGAACTTCTGAATGCACCATCCTGCTCTGAATACTGAGGAAAAGCATAATGTCGCTACATTATTAATACAGCCTGCTCTGTTGTTAATCCTATCTGTGTGGTGTCGTCTTTGTATCGACACCCATTAAAATATTTATAGCGATCTAATTAATTGGCATCAGAGGGATGTTTTTGTTACAACAATGTAAATTAAGCTTGAGATTAGATTAAAATATTCAGTATACTAAGAGTACACACATGTACACACATGTACACAGAGATGCACTATCCAAACTCTATCCTAACCCTAACTAATTCTTCATGAGATGGCAATGCTACAGTAGGAGCAGACCTTGATAAGAGATGCTTTTTGGCTGTAGGTAATGGGTCAGGTACGTCAGTTTGTTTATTTATTTATTTATTTCTATTTTCAGTGAGCATTTGACTTGTTATTGAATCTCATTATCTTGTCCAGTGGGGTCTCATTACTCACTGAGAGTAATCTGTAATGATGGGCTATCATCAATGAGCTGAGGTGCATTGTGTCATTGATTACATTCCGCCAAACTGCTCTGGAGAAACACGCTCCCCACAAGGACCCCTCATGAGCTACTGATTCAGGCACTCACTAGCCATTATACATTTTGCCTCACTGCTTACTGAGGGATGAATGTCTTATTGATCTAGAATCTGACTGGGCTGTGAATGGAAAGAGAGCTCCTGTTTACATACAAGCTGGGTTTGATTGTCTTAGGTTGAGACTGCCATACCCCAGCTCTGCTGCAAATCCATCAGGCCTGACAGGTCCATTATACAGCCACTTTTTACAAATTTTGGCACCTCATACACTCCCTGATATCACTTTCAACTAAAAACACATTCATAAGAGTCCACAGAGCTGCAGCAGTAGAAACAGAAAGCCTAGCTGCATTTATCTGGGAGATTTTCATAAACACAATTTGTTTTCAACTGTCAATCTCTGTTCAACTTGTATTGCTTTTTTGAAAACTTGACACCCTGCAAAGTCAACACTAAGTTTAAATATATATTTTCAATTAAGAATATTAGAAAGGGTTAGGAGTCTGCCATTTGTCAACGAATTCATATTTCCAAATGCCACAGTGGAAAACATGACAGATGAAACATTAGGAAATGTGGACTGCTTTTAACAGTATGTTTGTAACACCAGTGTTATTTCTGTCATTCTAGAAAAATATTTTTGAGTGTCCTCCACAATATCCCATGGGCACCCTAAGCTTCATGCTCCCCATAAACAAGTCCACTGAGTGGCTTATCTACTCTATGTGAGACAGGCCACTGTGCATGTAACAGAAATAGCCATTTAAATGATTTGAGTGGTGACAGCCACTGGGAGCTGAAGAAGGATTGTGTTGAGCAAACAGACCCCTGAGCCCAGCACGGTCCCCGGAGGCTGCCTCTAACCCTGAGGCAACACTTGACAACCAACTTGTTTCAGTATGGCTTTACACTTCAGAACATATTGGCTTTGTAATGCTAGACGAAATGCTAATTCAAAGAATTGTTAATGCGCTATTTAGTGTAAATGTGTGCATGTGGAGCCAGGGCAGATGGGGGTTAAAGGGAGGCAGAGCTTGATCATTCATTTTACCACAGAGTGTGCGTTGTGTGTTCTTACTTTAGCTTATGTGCCATAACTGATCATCTTTGTTAATCCTTTATGTCACTTTGAGTTCTCTAAACAAAATCGAGTGCATCAACGCAAAAACATAAATAAATCATATCATGCAACCCTCTATGCAAATATATTTATTTAATTTTGAATTCTTTTTCTTAAAATTCCACACAGAGGACAGCCAGACATGTCAGCCCACAGAGACATGACTGCATGTTGCACTGGGAAGTATTCAAGCCAACACTGCAGCATGCTGTTTGATGGTGCCACAAGGTTAGATAGGCAACACAGTGGGCACAGCTTTAAGCAGAATTCCAACGCCTGTTTAAAAGGCGACCCCCAACTCTTTTGACATAACCTTTTTTGGGAGGCACTGGACAAAAGCCATCGTTTCCTCTGAGATATCCTGTTAAAGCCATTCTGAAGTCGACCGACCGTGGCCTTACCTCAAAGAATGGGGCAACATTATTCAGCTTCCTCCTTCTGATCCTCAGCCTACAACAAACCATGTAATCCACAGCTCAGTGGCCATAGAGAAAGAGCAGGCACAGAATGTCCCTGTCACATGCTGCAGATGGGACCGGCTAAGACACGGAAACCAGGAAGAAATGTGGAAGAAGCCTCAAAGACATGCATTACGTTTGTTAAATTCAGTAATGCTGAATTTAATGAAATAGTCTTTAGGGAACTATTTAATGAATCAGCATTACTGTAAATGTAATAGAGATGTCATAGATACATCATATACAGTATGTACACATTTGTTTATATATGTAATCATGCACTGATTTCTGTTTGTTTAATGTCAAATTATGAAATGTTAACTGTATGGATATTTAGCAGTTAAAATCATCTTGAGAAAGGCTTTTGTTTGCGCTGATCCACAGGGCTGAAACTCCACAGACATCACACAGGGCCTCTATTTGCAGCAGACACACTGGCCTGAGTCCTGTGTATAATTAACACCCCCAACAGTGATATTAAATAGAATCTCCCTCAATGGTGATAGTGATAAACCCAAAGAAAGTGGGGGAAATATCCAAAATGCATATCTCAGGGGCAAACGTGATAGGATTACAAAATGAGCAGCTTGAAAACTGTTTTGGCTTTGATGAAGAAACATTTAATTATCCCCCTGTGGAAGAGATCCCCTATTGTTTAGAGCTAATTTGTCCCTTTTGGCTATTTCCCTGGCCCAAAGGCCTGTCAGTCTCATGTTTCTATTCTGCTTCTGTTGTCTGCACCTCTCACTGCTACTTTGCAATAACACTGTTATAACTACAGACCTTATTGAATAAGTCCATTATGACACTACAGAAAGAACGTTTGGCAGAAAGCAGACACTGGACCAGTGACCAAGGGTTTCTCAATAATTGGCAAAGCATGATAATGTACTCACAAAGTCACAATATGGAACGTGCTTAAAGTCTTTTTGAAAGTGTCTATTAACGAGGACATAATTTTGTTTATTTAAATGCTACAGCAAGGGCATGGATCTCAGAAGGAGATGAAAGAGAGCCAGGCACTCCCACCAGAAGGGA
Organism: Doras micropoeus; assembly: GCA_028566355.1. Taxonomy (NCBI): domain Eukaryota; kingdom Metazoa; phylum Chordata; class Actinopteri; order Siluriformes; family Doradidae; genus Doras; species Doras micropoeus. The sequence continues at coordinate 16,246,365 of JAOUQY010000042.1, read as the reverse complement.
TCAAGCAGGTCAATTTCCCCTCACTTTGTCCTGGCCAAGGGTTTGAGTTCCCTCTTCCACAAAGGACACTATTGGTCTGGGCCATGGACTCAGCCTCGCAAAATAAGCCTTATTCTCTATCACTTGATATCTTAGGATAATAGAAGCCAATAAGTGTCTTCAAAGCATGCCTCCCTTTTCCTACTGAAATAAGAGGAAACACTCCCTTCCCTGGAAAATAGCATCCAAACAGAAATGGATACAGTATAATTCTTTTAAGTAGCACAAATCAACTTTCGACATTATAAAAACAACTCATGCATCTTCAAAAGATTTGCTTACGTAGTGACAAAATTAATTGCAAAATGTCATGCAAATAAAAAAAATAGAATTGCATACAATGGGTAAAACATTCAAGATGTCATATAGTGTTTCTTTCAATCTTACATCTGCAGCACTAAATGTTACCAGATTACGGAGCCCCAAATGTATTGTCCATGAAAACAATCTATACTCTACATCCTATCATATGGTCTTTCACTCTGTATCATTTCTCATCACGTTTTAACAATACATTCACATTAGCCCTGACAGTGGGTTCGGTTCACATTTAAATGCAATTTGAAAGAGGCATATATTTGCATAGGGAATTAAAATTAAGAGCTAATTATGCAAATAAATTATGGAATGGAGGGCCTGAGATGCTTTGCTTTTCAGTTATTATCTCATTTTGTGAAACAGTAGTCAGTTGATAGTGCAAAAAGCATTGAATGCATTTTGATGGAAACCCACACAAAGGTGTTAAATATTCAAGTGGCATTTAATTACAAAAAATTAGCAGCTTATAAATTACATGTGCTGCTTCTTAAGTACAGCTAAATACATTCCCTCCCAGAGGACTAAGGTTTCGCTCATACATACCCCTTAATTCATTTTGCATGAACTTTGAAAGGGAATCCTTTTGTAAGGGGATAAGTGCAAAAATACCCCAGTGCACTGGGTCACAGAATCATTCTGTATTATTGAAGGTTTTTGGTCAGCACTGAGTATCACATTTCTTAGAAACAGGCTGGAATGTTCCAATTTGAATATACTACTACTACTACTACTACTACTACTACTACTACTAATAATAATAAAATAATAATAAAATAA
>JAOUQY010000042.1:16231938-16245043 GCA_028566355.1 Doras micropoeus | reverse complement strand
CAACATTTCACCATGTAATAATTAAAAATACATGCTGTCTGTCACTGTGTTAAGTTGCACTGTGTAGCACCCTGATTGTGAGGGAACTATATATAATTCCTAACATTACATTACATCTGTCTGTGATGAGAGGAATGACCATAAACTGATATGACCTGAAAAAGATTATTATTTAATAATAAGATTATTAAAGATCACATAATAAAAGAGTTAATATGAAAATCTATATTTACAGCAGTTCCACTTTGACTGATTACAGAAGTTTCCAGTCGATTTAAAGTCACAGAGGGCTGCAGACAGTTAAAAGCAAACATCCGGCTCTCTCAAACTGCATTTACACACAGACCTCCTCCAGTAGGTGTCCTCACTATTACAGTGAGCAGTCGGTCTCAAAACAGCACACATATCTGTGTGTTTGCACCACATATGATTTTATATTGTATATATCCTTTGTTTAATAGGTAGCAGTTTAAGACCATGCTATTAGAAGACAGGAGCCATTGATTCTGAGGTGGTAGATGATTTTTATGTCTGAAAGGTCTGCTGGCATAGAGTTGTAAATGAAAACCATATAGTGGTAAGTACATAGTCTGACAGAGCGAGAGAGAGAGAGAGAGAGAGAGAGAGAGAGAGAGAAAGAGAGAGAGAGCAATGTACAGGGTGTATGCAGTGATGCTGAAAGCTGCTGCCTATGCTTCAATATTTGACTTGGGTGATGAGAACACACCTCAAAGAAATGATTTAATTTGTGCTGATCTGCAAGATTAAGAATGAAGCGTAAATGAAGCAACTCTTTGATAAAATGAGGATTTAACAGAGATTATAAAACCCGATTGCTCCACACGGTACATATTAAAAGAGTAGCAGGAAAGATCTAAATATCACACCCCTATTGTAACACCAAAAAAGGTTTTATTTGCATACTAAAATGATTTAATGTGTTAATCCTTCACTCAGCTGCATTCTTAACATTCAAAGTGCACTTTAGTCAATGTAATTGACTGTGATCTGATGAAAAGCTCCACACAGTTGCTATGATAAATGAATTCTATTTGATAATTTTGTGGAGCTGTGATTCTTCCGTATCTTACTTACTTTTCACCTATACAGTGATCTATGTGCTGTCAAACAGCTCTGATTATAAATAACTTTGCCGTGTGCCATTGTTAACATGGCTCGTTCCTTGGCTAATTTCATAGGTTTACTTTCAGGAATGAAAGTTCTTAATCAAATCCATTCACCACAACTCTATTGAAGGAAAAATGTTTCTGTTTGCAAAACAAATTGGTTGATTATGTGCATAATCATGCAAATAAAAAAAGGAAGAGGAAAAGGGAAATAGGCCTATGAGACTATGCCATGAGTGTTGAGATCATTTAAAACATTTGGATTAGGAAATGAGCATCTCCATCAAACAGCCATGCCTATTTACATTTTTGCAAACAAGTCAATTTATGAGTCGCCCATATCATAAATCAATGACAGATGATTGTAGTGTTGGTACCAAACCGGCACGATACAGAGAGCAAACATTGCGACAATAAATGATTACTCAAAACAGCAATATATTTGTATATAGTGATAAAATGGAATAAAAATTGTGTTAATAAAAATTTTTTTTGTGTGAAGTAAAATGCTAAGTAACAATAACTTTTTTTCCTTAGGAAAAGTGTCAGTCTGTTCCTGAGATCTGTGCGTGATCTGAGAGGCAACAAAGATCTTAATGCTCTAAGTTGTTGGAATGCAAACAGCAAAGCAAACAGAGCAGGTGCAATGTGAGCTGAAGTACAGCACAAACAGCACTTCAGCCAGGGGTGTGTAAAGTCATTCTCAGTCATAGTCATCACTGAGAAAAGGCTGCAGGCTTCCTCTGTCAATTCCCACTCCTTTGGGTCAAACAAACAGCTCTCCCAGAGCCAGCTCAAAGGCTAGTGTCTGAGCAGCCAAGCTGAAAATGTCTCTTGTCCTCTGCTGCTATGTATGTGTTTCATCTACCAGCTGCTTGGGCTTTGTCAGTGACAAAGAGCTGTAGTATGAGGAAGCATCATATTTATTGAGCAGATAACCCCAGTGTTCTCACAAACCTTTCATCCTTCCACAACAGAGTGGCTTTGTTACCTTTTTTAACAATCCACATTCACAATCTGCATTGTGAGAGAGGAGCGGGACATAAAAAAAGGACACGTCTCCTATCCACAGTGGTCCGACGCTACATTTAAAAAAAAAATCATATTACTTTTGCATTAAGCCTGATTCATGATTCTATTTGAAGTGTGTTAGTTTTGTTACTATTTTTTAAAAGGATGTGTCATCACTCAGCTGCTTTGAGTGATTAGTTAGGCAAAGATCTCTCTAACCCCTTTGAGACATTTCTCACACACACACACACACACATTCAAATGGCCACACTGTGTAGGATTAAGAAACTGGCTTGGAAACAGAGGAGGGAACAGAAAGAGAGCACACCGCATGTGGGGCAAATGATATGGAGGTATTCTTCCAAAACAGTGATTCTAATAAAAAGGAGATTGCTGAATAAAACGACTCTCTCTAGCCAAAATTGTATTAATAATCTAAATATATTATGTTTCTAAATGTAATCTAAATGTAAAATGTATTAATAATCTAATAATCTGCCATTTTTGTTTTACGAAAAGCAACATTGTACTTAATATTATGATATCATCATATATGGAAAGAAATGAGTAACGTACTTCACAACACATGAGAAGTTAAAATTTCCCTTGAAAAAATAATAACAGAAATGACTAAAAACTGAGAACATTGTGTATAAAAGTCATATAATATCAGCACATATCATATCAAATCATCCATAATCAACGCTGAACTACAATGAATGTCTTTCTAAAGGATTCTTTCTTGAGAGATTTGTCAAAATTGTTTAGGCCACACAACTTAATAAAAAAGGACTGCATTTAAAGGTTTATTTATATGTAAAGAATGAGTCCTAGATGTACGTAAATTATACCTAATGTCCTTGATCTGAGTAATGACATGCATGAAAGGTGGAACTAGGTCCTGCCATTTACTTCGCATTATCAAATTGACTCCTACATTTTCAGAGCTGACAAATTTGGTTTTGACAGTTAATTTCTTCATTAATGCCGGACTATGTGGCAGCTATGCAAACAGATCATATTAGAGGATAATACAACTTTAACAAACAAAAAAGGGAAACAGCAGCATGCATGAATGACAGATTATAAATCATATAATCTCTCAGGCAGGACAATGAAGGTAATTAAAAGCAGCCACGGAGATATCATATGCATATTTGCAAAAGCAGCACATTTCTTTCTGACTATACATTTACATAAACTAATGGACTTCTTTAAGAATTAAGAATTCCCAGTAGTCATAAAGGAAATGTGTTATCTTAACTATGGGTGTCACTTTCAGGTTTAAAAAGCTGTATAGACTAAAATCTAAAATAGTCTACTATTTTACCCAATAGAATACACATTATACCATTGGCATGTGCCATTAATAATGAATCAATTCAAGTATGATTATTTGATGATAAGGTCAGAAAATCTTAAAGACTCGTTTGTCTTTTTTGCAGACATGTTCAGAGGAAAGTTCTGATAATCAGAACGCAGAGTTATTGTGCATGGACAGTCAGTCACATAGGCTGCTATATTGCAATCTCAGCACTGGGTACTCAGATATAGTGGCTTTCCCTTTCAATGCCCCTTGGGGCTTTGCATTATTTCTTTACATCTTTTCTTTTTTCCTCTTTTTTTTCTTGTCGGCTCTGAGCCCTTTGAGTCAGTGGCTGTGGGGTTTTTTGGGAGGGTGGATGCCACGCGCTGAGAGCCCCCCAGCTTGGAGTGCAGCATGTCCCTCAGGCTCTAGGCCTGCCTCCAGGGGCTCTCACAGAAAAAAAAAAGTGAAACCAATAGTTTATCCTTTAGCAGCAGGGCCTGCGGCACGCTCTGAGGGGGGGCATTGTAGCACATTACCAAGACAATGCTGCCATATGGGGAACAGAAGGAACTCCAACTTGCAGCCCACCAAAAGCAAGGCAAACACGCCAGCCTCATATGCAGAGCAGTGGTCACTTAGGGTTAGCTGTTTTTAGCATAACAACAGGATAGAAAAAAAGAGTCATTTTGTTGCTATTAAGTCTTATTATTCCAAGGAGTCACAAATTCATAGGGCTCCACCATATGAGTGAGGATAGGGTTAGGGGCCCAGGCTGTGTAAATGACAATAGTGCTTTGGTTACTTGGGCCTTAAATCCTACCTTAAATCCTATCTAACATAGACACTTCTCTCCTTTTTATCCTCTGTGAAAATAAGCTTAAAGGTACAAAGAAGAGGAAATGAATATATAAGGTGCTGTCTGATTCATTCAACAGGACACTGTTTATCTTCCTGGTCTCTCTCAATGAAGTAAAAGATGTAAAAAATTAAACTCTAAACAGAAAGTGTACTATCTATTCAATCATTTGAATGCAGTGAGCTGAACATTGCAGCTTAAAACTATTACCGTGTTGTGTGGCTTTGCTGTGTGCAAAAGTGGAAATGAAACATTTCTGGTAAATTAAAATCTACTATTCAAATAAACATCATTAACAGGCAAACATGCTTTCTTTTCATAATATACACTTTTTGCATGTTTGAAGTGATTTTTGGGATGAAAATGATTTTGAACTTAGTTCAACAGAAAATTACAATAGTACTCTTACAGACAGGTAAAAGTGCAACTAATAAATTTGCCCTTATTGTTGCCATCTGTCAACAAATGAAAATGGACTAGACTCATAATCAACTTCATGATGGCTTGAAGACACCGTGGGGCCTAGTAAAGAACAACCAAGCATACCCCAAGCTTACCCATTATTCTTATTTGCCAACTCACATTCAGAGAAGGAAAACTACAATTACAGTTAAAATATCAGGTAGACTCTAGCTATAATTTCTTCAAATAATACACAGATTGGATGTACTCAGCCCACTGTACTCACTGACACTGAAAAATCATACATATTTCACATGTGATCAGGTGAAAAACATGTAAAGGTGCCCTCATGCCCTGAAATTGCAAATGTGAATTCAAGAAAATCTAACGATAAGCCTAAGCATGTGAAAAAGAAAAAAAAACTTTCTTTATTCGTGAAAAATTAACATGTGAAAATAAAATCATTATGTCATAATAAAATATGTGAAAAAATTAACACGTGAAAATAAACATTGTGGAGGCAGGGAATCACGTGGAAAAAATAAAAACAAGAACATACGAAATTTCCACATGTGTAATATGTGTGGGAAAAAAAGATGTCTGAATCATGCAATTTTTCTCAAGTTTTCTGTCATTCTGACATTTTACTTGCTTGAACCGTCTCTAAAGGTCTTTGTCCGTGGTGGCGTACGCAAAGTAAAGTAAAAGAGCATACTTACCATGGAGGAGAGGATCTGTCGTGCTCATAATAATATTACTAATAAAAAAAAGTATCACAAAATATATGCATCTGTTCCCCTGTTTAGTATTCCTGCCATCAACATACTAACAACGGCTGTTGACAAACAGCTGAACAGCGACATAAGTCTGGGTTCCCTTTCCTGGCAATTCTTACTTTTATCATTGAACGCAATGAGCCAGTCTACAATTTATGCCAGCCTGAGTGCTATGAGTGTATTCAGAACCTGGTCGCACAGCCAATCTCCTACTAAGGAGCAGTGATAATGTAATAATGCTTTTCTGATGTGCAGCCAGTAATGGAGCTGAACACCTCACATTCATCTAACACTACCTGATCATTACTTGAACAAAATAATACATTACCACAGCTAAACAGCTCTGAGTCTGCAACTCAATCTCTTAAATATACTTCTTTAATGCAAGATTAGAGAATTGTGTGTGCGTGTGTGTTTGTTCTCATTATGTACAGATAAATAGGATGTAAGACATTCTCCTCAAAATATCCATATTTCACCTTATATTTTTACTAAAAACGTTTTTATTCAAAATACCGCAAACCACATACAGTATTAATTCCATTAATATGTGTAAGGGTTTTTTTTTTTTTTTTTTTTTGGCTATCCCAAGGCAACAATATCCATGGTGGCACTTTGTTCCCAACAAGGCACAAATATCAGTAATGAACATGGCTATGTTTTTGGAAATGATGGTAATTTGTATTTTCCCTTCTGGTAACATGACATAATTACGCATACTAATGTATTAATTGATCCATTTAACACCAACTTGAATAGATATTAAACCAGATTTGTGCACATTCTGAAAATTACAACTAAAAAATGAATATAATTTTAGAGAAAAAACATCTATAAACATTTTATATACTAAGGCATGTTACCAAAAGGGAAGTGCAGGAAAGCCTAACTAGTGTGACAAAGTTGTATTTTTGTATTTTTGTTAAGTTTGTATTTTGGCTGGATTCCCAGTGCAGGCCATTCTAAAGCAGATGCAAGCTACAAGTCATCCACTCCTGAGACTATGACCTGACAGAAGGGTTTATTTAGTCTGTCTATTGCTCTGCATTTAACCCACATCATGCAGTATTGCAAAGAGCAAACAGTTTTTAATAACCAGAGGGTGTCAGACTGCTTCGCAATCCAGTTGACTGCTGCAGCATAACTAAATACCAAGGAAAACAGCATGTCACTGAGACATTTGACATGGTGAAATGAGATTAGATGGAATTCATTTCTAAGTGGAGAAAATTACGGGCATACTCCTACCCCCTGCACCCTGGCCCAGCAACGAAGCCAGTCAGGCATGAAAGCTGACATGCTCATGGAATGACCTAACCACTACCACCACAACCACGGCTGCAAAGCAAACAACATAGTTTCAAGATTCTGTGGTAGCCTATCACATAATGTTATTGCTTATATAATATATGCTACATGAAACTACATTTATGAGAGAATGGTTCAGACCTCAAAACAGCATAACAAAAAAAATAGTGTAATGCAACACAATATTGCATGCTTCTTTTTACCATAGTATTCTTAATCATCAAATCTGATTGGTCAGAAGATGATTAATATCTGATACTATACAACAGCATGGCGCTGATGGTGCTTCCAGCTATAATTCCAATCGCAGGATTATATTAATGCACACTTCCACTAACAGACTAACAGTTCATTCACACGACAGACACTGAACATAAATTAAGTGCAATAACAAACAGATTATTAAGCAAAAATTATGTTTACTTGTTGATAGGGCCAAGATTTCTGTAAGCAGATGTTTTGGGTTTTTTTTAATCAGGTTTATTTATGAAGTATTTTGGGTTTGTAACATTTAATAAAATCTTAATAAAACACTTCAGGACATGCTGTTATAGAATAAGCATCAATTTTTCATTATCCACATCATCCACCATATCATCACTGATTATTTTCCTATAAAAGCATACCCCAGGTTTTAAGTGACTTTTTTAAAGCCTTGAGAAAACTGGTCACATCCAAGTGCTAGGAAAAGATGTCTCAATCCTGTCCACTCCAGAAGAAAGAATCAACATCAATTCACTTCCTCAAGAACTTTCTAGAAGGTAAAGAGGTTAGCAAGTTCACTTGGCCATACAGGTAGTACGCCTTTGAGAAGCAGTAATAATGAATGCTAATTACAGCCATCTGGACAGGTTGCAATGTTGTGTAGACATTTATTCATTATGGGGTGGATAATAAACCACAGGTTACCTTAAAAAAAATGAGAAAACACTAACTTATGAATGTAATGCAAATGCGAAGTGCATGCTTTGTTACTGAGGCGTTTTAGGAATGGTTACCTGGGTGAAAAAAATCTCTACAGATTGGACAAATTCAAACATTTTATAAGAACACCTGGATTTCAGAAACATGTTTTTTTTTTGTTTCTGGAATACCGTAACAACTTCTGAGGTTCACTGGACTAACAGTATTAGCTTAAAGAGTTGAAGAGGAAGCCAATAAAAATCCTCATGGATGTTTGCACACCAAGACTGCAGCCTGTCAATTGACTGCCCCTAAGAGGTGATCTGCCATTACTGAGCCATAGGAAACAAATGAGGCTATTTCCTCTGCCAGCTTCCCATCTGAGCTGTCAATACTAGCTCACACAGGGCGAGATGCTGAGAGAAGCCTTTTCCATCTCAGTCTGATGTGGATCTACTAATCTTTAACACACAGAAGAAGAAAATGGCCACTGAAGCAGTTCATCCAATAATCTTTTGTTTTAAAGACATAATTCAAATGAAAACACTTCGAGCAGCAAATGTTCAAAATCCATGCAAAATATGCATGCTTACTATATATTTATAGAGTTAACCAAATATAACTACATTACAGCCAATAAACTACATCATTTGTTAAGTTTAACAGAATTATTCTCATATTATAAAAATGACAACGCACCATTTTACGTAAATATTTTAACACAAATATGATTTTACACACGTTTACTAATGTTTACTTGTCATACATAATTATGTATACTATAGTAAGAGTATATATTTCAAAATGCTAGCTAGTAAAATATAATCTCAACCAGAGCACATATTCGGATACATTTATATGTCTTGTTGGTTCTCTCTCAGATTTAAGAGGCAGAAAATGACTAAATGTCACATAATTCAAAATGTTAGCTTATGACTTCTCTGAATTTAAATTGCCTCAGCATGTAATTCAAAACAGCAAACATGCTAAAGCAGCCCAATTACAGCACTGATTTATTGATTTTACAAAATGAATTGAGGTTAACTTGATGGCAGCCTCTCTGACATACATCACAGTGTCAAATTAAGTACAGAAGGCCTGTTTTTCACACATATCACACATGATGATTTACCAGTAGGTATATGTATATTTTAGAGAAGGGTAAAACTTAAATAATTACATAGACAAAAAAAGTAACTGTGTCCAAATATATATCATATACTTAGTCATATAAAATGATACATTAATCACTGGGTTGCAGGAGTGTGGAAATTGCATCTGTTCATTCACACTTTATGGGTGGGGGAGGTTGCTATAATGAATTCTTTCTTATTAGGATTTTAACCAAAGTCATATATTATTGCATATTATAATTGCACAGCGTAATGAAAATAGGGCAAAAAGTTTCTTAGCAACTGTTTCACCACATAGAAAAGCTTCTGATTCTGACATATGTTCAGGTGAATTGAGTCCTCAGGCTCCAATCTGCCTTTTCCAGATCTCAAAGACAAATTGAGGGGGCTAGCACTCTCATTAAAAAGAGTCTAAATAACCGGCATATGCATGGCTATTATTAGGCATGAAACAGAAGACATCCCATTGTCAAAGTTAAATTATCAAGTATAACCTTAATTGTTTAGATATGTTGTTTAGTGGATAGCATCAAAAAGAGGCATGAAAGATAATTCAACAGATGGCTCCGTCTTATGATTTGTATTAGCACCTTTGAAGTTTAATGAAGTGCTAATTGTTTTTATAATATATACTTGGACTATCAAAATTGCAGCAGTAATGCAAACACATTAGTGTGCTGATGACAGGTAAAGACTCGTGGTATTCAATGTCACTGTTAAGTAGCATGAAAAACAAAATGGAGGACACTGAGACTAGGCACACTACGTAGCACATGAACAAGAAGTTTCTGTACATTCTGGCCCAAAAAGCTGAGGGCAATAGAGTTAGTGCTGTAGAAGAGCTGTCAGTAGGGTAGGAGTTCCTTATAATGTCAGTACAGACAAGCTACTTAATGTTCCTTTGAGTAATTGTGCTAAATCTACATACTAACTGAAGACACGCTTATCAACTTTGTGTAAATTCAGAGGTCAAGGCTTTGTTTAAAAGTCAGATAGAACAGTGAATCTAGGGAAATCAAACTCAAATCAGAATGAACTCTCACAAAGGGTTCAATGTCAGCTTCAAGAAAGTATTAAATATTTTTTCAAGAAAGTATTAAGGACTGAAATTTCACTTGAAGAACCTTTGTACTATGTGATTATGAGGTTGGGTCATTTTTTTTTATTTTACCATTGAATGATATTTCTATCACCATTTTCTTAACCATTCACAATAGCATATAGTCTTTGTAAATACTCGTTTATTAAATTAAGTGTTTTTTCAGGTCAATATACTTTCTTAATAACTTGTCCCTTTTTATCTTCACGGCTTTGGCGCTACCTTAATTCCCCTCATTCTATAATTAGGACTTGTGCTCAAGTATGTCATAGCCAATATCCTCACCATGTAATGTTTTTCAAATTTCAGTGTAGACCGAGCAAGTAATGCTTTGCATGCTTAAAATTCATTTCCATAAGTAAGAAACCCTGAAAATTCATTTCCATACAGTTTGTTGCTGTTTAATGAAGTGAAATCTTGTTTGTATTCCATTACTTAGGTGTCTTTTTTCTCCTGAAGTAACTTGAATTGCTAAATACATGGACATTCTCTTAGAATAAATTGGAAATCATGAGTCTTGAAGCAGAAGGATGCAGGATCAGTGATTGTCGCTTGGTGTCATTTAGCATAAATGTCAGAATTAAAACAGGTTTAAGTGAAATCCTTGGCTATCTTCAAGTGAACTCAACTTTACCATTCAAATGAAACACTGAACCTGTGCAATTAATACATTTCAATCCTTATTTAACACATTCGAATGAATCAAATCAAATTAATCAAATGTGTTTTTATTATTATTCTATTATCAGAAATATTATGGAAGTATTTACTACATTTAATAGCAATACATGCAAAATGAAAATGGCTAACATTTATTTATCCTGGCTGTTCTCGTGTCTTGTTGGTGCCATTAGAACAGCTCGCTGCATCCCATTCGCTACCATTATCTCAGCTATCAGCGGAGCCCAACAAGATTCCAGCAGGGCCATAAATACTTCCCTCAGACCACATACAGCTTCCACATCATCTCCCAGGCACAGCTTAATGACAGGGAAAAACACAATGGGTTTTCACTTTCTCTTTACACCTCCTTCACCAGAATTTCACACTGATGGCAAAAAAATAGAGAGAGCAAAACATGAAGTTACATGTAGTTAAAAAGGTACATTAAACTGTCATTTCCAAAATCTCAAACATGATTGATGGACGTAATCATAGTGTTCTAATGCAGCATCTATGTTTTATATCAGCACAACAGTAGGCCTACCAAAAGCATAAACACGCTCAGGAACCGGGATGGAGAAATTTTAGTATAAACAGCACAGAGGTGGGTCTACATGAAAGGACATTTAGATGGCAAGTGTAATGTCTTTGTATCTGTTGATGTGGGTGCTCGATCATCATGGTTAATGAATCTGAGAAAATGATTTTGATGTGTTCATCAAATGAGTCAATTAGACACCATTACAATGAGCTTTCCAAATAAACAAACCTATTCTCTCTAAACAAGGTCATTGACAGCCTCATTAGACCACTGGGAGAGTGCATTATACATGCACTTAGATATTAGACTCAACCACAGGGAGCAGCTCCAGTGAGTTTTGTGTGAGATGATGTCAAGTGGACAGTCAATAGCAGGACAACATTAAACATGAAGTTCTGTGTACTGTAAGTAAGAAAACATGATTATGATTTCAGAGTATGTATATAGTATCCATTTGTTTATTAATATTTTAATGTCCTATCAGCATTAGTGGCTATTCATGACAGGAACAAGGTTACATCGATACACAAGTTTTTCATCAGTACACAGGTTCAACTTCAGGATGTCTTTGGGATGTCGGGGGAGGCAGGGGTGCCCGTGGTGGGCCCACATGGGGACAGGGCAGGGGGACATGCAGGCTCCATGCAAGGAGGACCCAGGCCACTCCCACCTGGGATCAAACCCAAGACCTTCTTGCTGTGAGGCAACAGTGCTACCAACCAAACCACCATGCCACCCCTATAAAGTATCAGTAACTGAAATTTATTGGACTTGCTCTTGCAAATCCCCAGAGACACATTTAACCATAAAAGAGTTACCAAGATTTGCCTGCTTATGCGTGATATTAAGAGTGCTGCAGGCAAAAAAATGCAATAATAGTATTAGCATCCATGTCTAAGATTTGACCAAGTCTGGCAAAAAATAATCGTCATTACTATTATACTGTAATAGCATATGTATGAGTCGAAGGACTGAATGAGCAACTGCATTTCGCCTGTGTAAATACTTCATTACAAAGATCAGAATTAATGTTTTTTGTTTACTAGCATTTCCACTGCATCACCCAATGCAGCCAGCATTTGATGCTCTATTAAGTGGACTAACAAACCAGTGTGTGCTGCAAATACACTGATCAATCACAGATATTTCCAGTCAGCACTTCACTAACATTATGACAAATCATCGGATTTAGACAAACCAGGTGCTCACATAGACAGCATATGCAAACCAAGGCATATAAACCCAGCTAAGACACAGCGTCAAATAAAAAAAGAAGACTCCCCATAACTCCTGCTTCTATGGGTCGTGTCTGTTTGGGTGAGGGAAATGTATTTATCTGTTCATGGGGAACAAATGTTCTATGGCATTACAGCTGATCCCATGAGGATAATTCCTTACAAAAAGACTGCAGCTTTAATTGTGCCATTTTTTGATACTGAGGTTAAGGTTTAGGTTAGATATAGGTGTATAGACCTATGTAGCACGATTTAGCTACAGTAATATACAAGTCCCCTGACTTGAGTGGAGTGAAATGTTGAAACACGTGTGTATGAGCAAGCATGTGTGTGCATGAAAGAGAATCAATGCCAAGTCTGAGCTTGTCACTCAAGCGTCACAGCAGCATGATGTCATGTGTCTGTTTGGTTAACGCTTGAGAAGCATATCTAATGTTGGCCTCTAAGATGCACTCAGGTGTTGAGCGTTGAACATGTCAAGAACGCAAACCTTCTTTTTCCTTGACCCAAAGCCCCTGACACGGAGGACAAAGTGTGTGCCTCATTACCTGTTCCTAATCAATGTTTACACTCATTGGTGTGGCAACGGCTGTGCGAGGGTGCATATAAATCACCAGTTGACGGCGCTGTGTCAGTGAAAAGCATCAAGAGATCTGGTTTCTCTCTTTTTTCCTCTCTCAATCCTTTTTCCTGCTTATCTATTTCATTTGCAGTCTCTCTCTCTCTCTCTCTCTCTCTCTCT
>JAOUQY010000042.1:16220487-16231838 GCA_028566355.1 Doras micropoeus | reverse complement strand
TCTCTCTCTCTCTCTCTCTCTCTCTCTCTAATGGGTGCAGTGGAATTACAGCTAATTACGAATGTAAATGGAGCTGAAGAGTGACAAAGAGCCTGCTTGTAATTCCGCTCTAAATTGTCTCTTACCTCAGCAGAAAATTTATCACAGGAGACAATGTCAACTTTTACAGGGGAGGGCTATTTGCATTTGTGCATTCATTAGTGGGACATCATAGTGGGGCCTGAGGTAATTGGAGACAAGATGCTGTCCACCCTTCTGCTCCCTACTGATGCACCTTATAGGAGATAATCTGCTAGGTTCCCCCTCAACAGCCTGCCCTGACTCAAAGGGAGCAGGAGGATATTACGGAATGGGTGGAGAGGGATCTGACACAAATGCCTGATGCTCTGACAGTCTGCAAAAGCAGAGTGAAGCACTGTGTAATCATATTCCATTTTACATGGCAAAAGACCAGTGAGCACAGCATTACACAAGCAACAGCAAGCAAACTCAAACGGCAAATAGAGATGTCGACTTTCTAAAAAAAATAAGGGGGGGGGTGAAAAAAGAAGCTACTTTTGTTGTGTTTGCAGACAGAGAGTGCACCAGGACTGGTGTGACATGGAACAGTGTCATGATTTATGTTGTTTTAGATATGACTGCTAGTTAGGCAGTAGCTAGACATCGATCTGACAAAGCAAAGCAAACAATAAAGAGGCAAGGAAGATGATGTGCTTAGTGAAGTGAAGAAATGGAAAGTGTACCTATAAGAGCTAATTATCTCCAGCCATAATTCTTCAGGTTAAGACAGGGTGCCAGAAAGCAGGCCGGCAGGCTGCTGACTGAGTCAAAAGGGCAGACATGGGACTAAGGTACTGGAGGTACCAAGATCAAGCACAGATTACAAAATATGTGCAACATAAATGACCATGCTTAATAATGTAATGTATGCCTCTCATTTATTTGAAGAGTAGTGTCAGGGTTTCAATTTGTTTAACATCACCTCTGCCACTAGCACTATCTTCACCTGCTCACACACTGGCAGTGGAAACAACAAATCAGTAGAATAAAGCAAAAGATTTTTAAGACATTTTATTATGTTACATTACTTAGGTGACTTTTTTCTCCTGAAGTAACTTGAATTGCTAAATACGTGGACATTCTCTTAGAATAAATTGGAAATTACATGTATGAGTCTTGAAGCAGAACGATGCAGGATCAGTGATTGTCGCTTGGTGTCATTTAATATGCAGGTTGTTATGAATACAAGTGAATTAAATCCAAGAACTCACCCATTTCACAGCAACATAGCCAGGATTATAGCAGATAGATCATCATAGAGCTGTACTCCATATACTGGAGGGAAAAAAAAACATTCTTTGCAATGATTATTTTTTATCTATTGAATCTAATCTCAAGCTGTAAATGTTGGAGGTTTTTAATTAGATGTACACTCTGGGCGGTAGGCTCTGCATCATTAATAACAGCATATAAAAGCAAAAGCAGACAACCACTGACACTTTGAATAGTTGAAGAAACAAGATGTAGCTTAACAGTGTTGCCAGGGACAGTTCACCTATGTATGCCTTAGTTCAGCAGGAAAAGATTATGTCAAGAGCCCTCACACTGACTAAATTATGTGATACAATATAAATGGGTGATGAGGTAAGCGGTAAAAGATCACAAGACTGTGTCAAAATACAGCAAGATGGGGAAGCAGGCGTTAAATATACAGTGGGATTGCATTAGAGTGCAAAACTAAAATTAATCCCCATTCCCCCTAGGTCAAATATTAAAAATTATGACTTTATCTGATTATCATGAATCTAATTTTATTGGTTCTAGTTTACAGCCTAATTCTGCAAACTGCCCAGCTTTGACTATCTTTAAACTGTATGAAGTATACAGGTGTGAAGGTTTCGCTATTTCTTTGTTGATTTGTTTGTTGTTTAATTTGTGTGATCAAAGTAAACCACAAATTCATGAATTCTGGGAATACAGCATGCACACAATAATGAGAATACGCATTCTGGGAAGAGATCCAATTGGACCTACTGGCAGCAGATTAAGAATGCTGATATTGAGGAAGAGGGCTAAATAGACCACATTACTCCTTTCACAAACAATGCAGCTTCAATGTATTTCCAATAATATTAAAATACTTCATTTTTATCACTGTCCTACTCATATATACTGTACTTGATTTAATATAGTAAACTAAAGAATTATTCTTATTCTTATTAGACCAAATGTGTGCATTTTGATTCATTTAAAATACTAAAATCAGAGTTAATTTGTAATTGAAATTAAGTATTGCTGTTAAATGCAGGTATCAATACTAAGAAGAAGAAGAAGAAGAAGAAGAAGAAGTGGAGTTCAATTGTAATTTGTGTGTTTGCACTTGAAACATGTTCTAAAAAGCCATAGTAGTCTGTGTATTCCAGCTCAGACGTTTGCTGGTGTTTTCTCGCAGCAGCATCTGAAGGCTGGGCTAGTACAGCTGTACAAACACAGTATAGCTCCAAGCAGCCATTTTGACTGGGGCGTTTATGGGACGCCAGCGGTTGTAATTAAGCTTTGATTTGTAGATGCTCTTTCTGTGCTGTTATCTGCCCGTGTCAAGAGTCACTGATAGAGGGGAAGTAGTTTTCTGGCCTTCACTGTTGGAATTCAAAATGCTCGCTAATTTCAACATGCGATTCATCTCCCTCCTTTTTGTGTTAATTCATGTGTATCACTCACTGTTGTGGTACGGTATGTGCTATTTCAGGGTATGGTCCTGGGTGCAGGGTGAAGGAACTGCAGGGGGTGCATTTGGAATGAGGCAAGGGTGCTCTGCCATGACCAGGGCTCATTTTTTTCCCATCGTCCACCCAAATATGCCACTGGTGGCCAACACCCCCCGTCCCCCAACTCATGTTAATGTCAGATCTCGATGGTCCTCCTTCTCAGTTCCCCAGCTGACCTAAGCAGCAGCTCTCCTCCGACTTTCATCAGAATCCCATTTCCTCCCCTGTAAAGTGACCCGTCCGACACTCTACCTCTCCTACTACCGATTTCCAGCACCCATGATGGATGAGTTCCTCTAAGGCTCCCTCAGCCTGCCTATCAGACCCCCACAATTAAAATGTAGAAATGGCATGTGCCCCCCTCCAAACTCCATTCTTCCTTCTCCAGTCACCCCCACTGCCCTCTTCAACCCCCTCCCACATCACACTTACTCTCCTCCCCAGTTCTAATGCCCAAAACGCTGCTATTCATCTTGGGGAAAAAAACATCATTTATTTTGCACTTCCCTGATAATTTACTTTTTTCTTTCTTTTCCTTTCTAGAGGAATTCTCCATTTCCCTATAAAATGAAAATTCATCTAGAATTACATCTTATGTCATCATTATGTTTATTAAGCGTGGATGATGTATATGAACAGCGCTGGCTTGCCGCTGAGTGCTTAATGATGCATAAGATTAAGCCGAGGCTCTCAGCTGTGCTGTGACTCCCCTCTGGTTCCCATGCTGCAGTAGCATGCTGGGAGAACAAGCTCCAAACGGCCATCAGGTGAATGGAAATAGGACTTTGTGTGTGTGCAAGTGTGTGCTTGTCATGTATTTTGTATGTATATGGAAAGATATAAAATTTAAGATATAAAAATAGAAAGCATAGCTTCCTATCTATATACCCCTGCATTCCCTTTTTTTTGGTTGCACTATAACTGGTTCACTGAAGCACCTGCATGCATCCTGCTCAAGTCATTCCTCCTCAGCATCTACACTACATAAGCCATAAAGCAGCATTTTGCATCTGTTTGCATCTTGTTCCTTCTCTTTTCCTCCATTTCTGTTTATGCTCCACTCTTTTCTTCTCTCCATATCCAGACTTCACTCCAGCACAGCAGCAGCAGTCTATGACAAAAACATTATCCTTCTGCTGCTAAACAATCCAATAAAGCTCTCCACGGGGAAGAACTTAACCTCTTGTCTTCTCCGCTGATGCTTTCCCTACCACGTGATGGCTGCCACAGTAAATTCAAATCATTAGTCTTCTCACCCCCATCAAGAAAAGGGAAAAAACTTCTATTAGTAATGGAGACCTCGTAAGAGACCTTCCTCTGAGAGGACTGCCTTCCCAATTCCCAGTGGAAAAATCCACCGCAAAAAACTAATTCTACTTTTAATAATCTGTCATGAAGACCAGAGGCAGTCATAAATTATGTGGGGAGCATGTGTGAGAGTGAGCCACAAGAGGGAAATCGGTGGAAGAAAAAAAAAATCAAAGCCCAAGTTTGACAAACTTTGCTGAAGATAAATAATAACTTACAAACAGGATTAGTTGTAAAGTCACAGGCGAGCGCACAGCCGAGCGCTTCCCATCAGCCCATGCAGAATGAAGAATTTACAGCTACACCTGTCATTAGCTCCCCCTATCTCATTCCTCTTTCATATGCAGCCCCCCCCTCCTTCATATTCATTATCCCCCTGCCTTCTTCTCTTCATGGGCTGCCTTTTATTATTAACCCTTTGTGATCCAGCAAGTGCAGCATAGGTGCCAAGGACATTCTATCAAGTGGTGTAGGAGGATAGGTGCAGGGAGGCAGCGGCCTGCGGCTTATTACAATATCAGATGAGAAAATGGCCTGTGCCTCCGCATTATAGTAAATAAAGCTGAAAAACACATCAGTCGTCTGTGTTAATCGCTAGCGAAATGAGTTTGTGGGGGTCTTAACTGCTGCCTCCTGTCACCTAGGCACTTGGGCTGATTCATCAATGGGATATCAATGGGAATCTTGCCACTGGGGGATATGGCTGCAGTTTGTGTGTGTGTGTGTGTGTGTGTGTGTGTGTGTGTGTGTGTGTGTGTGTGGGCTACCAGCTGCAGACTGTATTCTTTGTTCCTGTGGCAACATCTCAACAAACTATTGACATGCATCAGAATTGCGGCTCTCGATCAAGTGCAGACTAAAGAACAATCTCCATTAGGTGACAGCACCGGGGTCGAGTGATAAATGCCCCCCAACGTAGGGGAAGGTATTGCATAAAATAAAGAGGCATGTTCCTACAAGTCTTGTCAAAATTGTATTGATTTAATCATCTACCGAACCGCGCATTCTTGGCTACTGTAGCGTGCAGTAACCTGGATGCAGTTTACAGTCACCAAGCACAGAAGCACTCACCCTCATTGGGTTTGGTTTGTAGGTGATGAAGTACACAGCCACATTTCCAATGGTACACCAAAAAAAAAAAATACCAACAAAAACACTGGCAATCCTATTACTTTTCTATTTGTAGACTGAAGAAGTCCATATATAACACTCAGGCCTAAGCACCTTGCCAGTGACATGTACAGTAGGGGAACAGATAAATAACAATAGCTCTCCATCACAGAGACAAAGGTGCTGTATTCCCCCAGCCAGAGAGTGGTGACCAGAGGTCTGGTCCTGATTATTTAACAGCAGGTGTTTGGAAAGATGCTCACCTTGGGAAACAAATAGATGCTGTGTTCCCCCAGCACTGAAGTAAACAATCAATCTGAGGGCCTGGGAGTCACATCCCTCTGCAGGACAAAGTTACTGAACCACTGACTTCTTAGTCATTTGAATTATCGCTGTGTGATCATACCCATATGTCCAGCCCCTGTGACCCTTCAGCTGAGAAACAGCTTGTTCTCAGAGGACTACTGTGGACTACTGATCATTTATTGGGCTATAGCAACAAGAAAAATACCAAAGCAAACTGTTCAACAAGTAACTAGGAGGAAATTATCATACCTCATTAGCATGTAAAGATTAGGAAATCAATACAAACTGATTAAGAATTAAGAATAGGCCAGGACAAACAGTACGTAATCTGGATTTAAAACACCTTGGAAACCTTTAATTTTCTTCTTCTGCATAATGGAGGTGGCTATGCCAAATAGGCATACAATAATGTTCTTAAGCTTTAATAATTTCCAGTAACAGCCCTGCACTGCTATCTCCACTCACCATTTTGTGTATTTGTGTTTTATGTTGTTTTATTACAGTAACATGGCCAACACACCCACATAATACCAAATAATGTTAAAATATAATGCTGATTGCTGATATTACAAGAATTGGAGGATGTGAACAAAATAGAAATGAAACGACCGGTTCCTACTGAAAGCCTCACCTTGCAAAGTCAAGTCCTCAATTTTCATCCCCACTTACAATCTAGAAAAGGAGCTCAATCATAGCAGGATGACGATCCGTACCAAGGACAGCTCACTCATTCTCAATCCTGGCCTGGTTAAAGAGATGCCCGCAGAGCACTCAGACAGTGTGTGTTCAATTCAAATGGGAGAAGGCAGAAGCCAGTCAGATTCACCATGATGTCTATGGCCTGATAGATAGCCTTTCTTAGTAAGGACAAAGAGAATGAAGATGACTGTGCTGCCAGCCACAATATAGATGATACCTACACCTCTGAGCAAGTGGAGCACTAGCTGCCTGACTGTCCATTTGTTAAACCAGTGACAACAAAGATATAGCAGGAAGAACACTGCTTACATCAAACAGGATTTGAATCAAAGACAGCATAATTGCTGGTTTAAAAAAAACAGGATCTTGTGAATATTATCCATGTAATTTGTTTTCACATTTTTAAATTAAAATTACATCCCTAAATAAGTCAAGTATATCACAGATGAAGGCTTTCTGATATTTACAAGTGATTTCTTTTTTTCCTTTTTCCTTTTTTCTTTTTTTTTGTTTTGTTGGTCTCAGCAAGCAGAATTTCTTATCGATACAAACTGACATGTTCCTGTAAAGAAGTTGAGTGGGCTTTTTAACTGGCCATGTGAGCAGCAGTCATATATTACACTAGTGCTGGATCAGCCAGGGCAGTAACTCATTCCCCTTCTGCTGCCCTAGCTTACTGCCGAGGAGTCACTTCAGAAGGTCATCCCTTTCATCAACTATTCTATTTGCATCCAAAATTGTACGTACATGAAAAATGTGCCAGTGTGTTTGCAGAGGACCACAGAGGCAGATCAAATTTCTGTAGCCTGATGCATGCTAACCTTTGCAGATGGCACCACTATTGCTGAAAAATGGATTGCTTAATAAAGCATATCATCTGACATATTTGCTGCTTGGCTGACCAAATAGAGGTTGTTGTTTTTTTGTTTTTTTTGCACAAATTTCTTTGTCAAATTTGTCAATGTTCATTGTTTTGGGTCATGGAAAGTGGCGCAAATTTCAAGCATGTCACGCAGGACCAATTTGTAGCTGCTTCCCAGAATGAATTAATTTTTTCCCCAATGTTTATTCCACAATAGTGGATAAGATGGGAATTTTATACATTATATCTTACCATTGCCTGGCCGCTTGGTAGCTAAACGATAGTGAGACTGATTATATGGTGAATCATAAGAGTATGTAGTAATGTAGAAGAGTAGAAAGCTTTCAATATATCTTTAATTTATGCAAACATGCAATCATGAGCTTCAGCATATAGAATAAATCAGAAGCACATCCATGCTATACTTTATATTTGGCATGCATTACAAAACGCTATGACACTTATGCACAGCACTCTCCTAGAGGATACATGTCTACAGTATGATCTAACATTGCTGGGAGTTCACATTATTTGATATTTGGCACTTCCTTAAATTTAAATGCACCAAATCAATAACAGCTTGTTTACAATGATTCTACTAGTAAAAAATGACAAGCATTCCAGTGGCTTTCATCGTGGCAACTCGTGAAAGCTTCACGCCAAAGTGCACTAGACCCGAGGAACAACACATTTCAAAACATATGAATAAAAATGTGAAGATTGGTTAAAGACAAACACCTTTAATTCAAAAGAAGCCATTTATATTAGCACCATTACGCCTGTTTTTTTTTTTATCTGTCACTCTCTACCTTATGATGTTGGATTACAGCTATGTATGTATTCACAGTAATAAAAATCAATTATTCCTTGTACATATTAATTGTGAAAGGTTTGTCTCTCCAGTTCCGACAGCATTATGAGATAAGAATAGGACAGCACATAACTGTTCATGCGTCCTTTTCATTCTTCCAGCGCTTTCAAGCTCTATGGCACACTGGGATTCAGACATATGATACAGAAGAAGTTCCCCAGACTGCAGCTGAAAACGTATTTTATCAAACTTGCATATGAGAGCAGCCACGTGCTGCACAGTCTCTTAGCCACACGCTTTGCCTCCTCGGTTGGTCCGGCCAACCAATCCATCTTCCTGAGTGTTCTCACAGATGAGGAGCGGGCACCGGGTGCTCTCATCGGTGGGCTACAGCAGGAGATGAATTGGAGTGCCATTGCCCACCTCCAGACTGGCCCAATGTAGCAATCTGGTCCACAGTGCTGTGCAACGAGAGAGCCTCTATCTCTCATCCACCCTGAGAGCAGGCAGGAGGCAAACTCATACAGCCCCAGGAGGCCCAGGCAGCAGCAACCATATCGGCCATATCACTACCCGCTGAGAGTTTCTGCCCATACAAAGGGTTTTGTGGAGACAGACTGTGGGGGACTGAGCGGACACATGGACCGGAAGGCTACTGCAAGATGCTCTAATTTTTGTCCTGCTGATGAGTATGTAATATGGCAAAACAAAATGCAGTGAATAAAGTCACAAAGTTTTATATCAAAGTCACAAAAATGCTGAGTTTGGGCTACACATATATATGCACCATTCCCCCCCCCCTTTGTTTCCTGAGCTTACTTTCACAGTTGCAAAACACTTACGACACGTGGATTTTGCATCGCTTTAATCTTGAGCTGCCATTTTGTATAAAGCCTAATTAATACCATATTAATTCAACATTTAAATATTATGTGACTGAAAATAATCTGAGCATAGTGTACAGTGCCAATATTCTGGATTACCATTTCTGGTTCAATTTACAGTTACTTACAGTAACTTATAATATTGAAGTAACTGGTTAACCAAACAAGTGCGCTTACATATAATACATTTAGGTATATAATTACACTTCCTTATTTAATTAAAAAGTGGTTAAATTATAATGCCATAATAAAACTCCAAGTGTTCGGTACGCATAATAAGCTTTGATTTTAGCTCTGTTACTGAGCTAAGCACTAAAACTGAAGCGAGTGGCTCTTTTTATTCACCACTGACTAAAACTGAAGTCAAGGATATGCACCCAATTGCCTGGCATCAAATTTACTAAGGCAGTGATTTATGCTATGCTAAACATTTCTTGTAAAATGTCACTTCATGTTTGCAATTAATTTCTAAATTGATAGGCAAAATTTCTGGGCAATGGAATCAAACTAATGAAAATCTTGACACTTAAACAATGAATCACAGTGCCACCTGGAATGATGGGACAGTAATTAGATAAAGCCTCTGCTGAGAAGTGTGCACTTTGACCACTTAATGCTTCATTTATGTGGAATGAGCTTACAAGCAGACAAGTTTAGGAGGGACAAGTAATAAGCCCAATGCAAATCACATCTGATTAACAAGATATATCCATGCATGGGCAAGCATTCACACATACATACATACATGTACAAACAGGCATACACCCACACCCACACCCACACACACACACACACACACACAAGTCACAAAAATCATTCAACAGTTAAATGCATGACCCTTATTAAGCTAAATAAAAATCCTGTTCCATTTTCCTCAGTTTTCAGCCAATGGTTATGCATCTTTCTGACTGATAACATCAGGGAGCAGGGTGGCCAGACACACAAGACGAAGAGCAAAAGTTCTAGGGGAGGACACTGTGTTATGTTACCTCTTCTGTCTGGTATCAGGTATCCCCCATCTGATGTTAGGCATGGACTTCTGATCAAAAGGACTGCTGAAGCGAAGGATCTCCCTATAGAGAGTGTTTAGAAGTAAGAGCCGGAGACATAAAACATTTGCCTTTTTAACACTGGTGTCAAGGCAAAATACAGATAATCAACTGAAGTAAATGAATTTTTACCAAACCTAGATCGCAACAGACTCTACATCCTTATCCACTCACTTAAAATGTAAAAAAAAAAAAAATCCCTTTGATATTGGTTTGGTGTTAGCTACAAGAGCACACAACTAAATGCATATGAAAAACCCACTGAGAAAAGCTAAGTTCTGGCTACAGCCTGTCATGCCAACCATTTAATCTCAAGATGTATATATCTCCGCTCATTTTCCCTTGCAACATCTATCACCCATCTCTAGCTATCTCCGGACCACGCTGAAGCCGCGAGCCCAACATGTAATCGATACATAGATACACAGTCTTCATATGTTATGGTGAAGGGACAATATCTGCGCTTCCCGTGCCGTTTCACAGTTCAGCCTTCCAATTAACCTGCCCATGTCGCCACGCCAATCACGGCGGGCCCTTTATCGACAAGCAGCATGAAAAGAATAATGCTGTTAGAGTGATGTAGTTCACTGCAGGGGGGGCTCCTCCCCGCCCAGTGACAAGCAAGTTTGCTCCAGTCATTTATCAAGTCCTGGCTGGCCACCGAGGGGCCGCCCTGTCCCCCTGGCCCGCCTGTCGCTCCTAGGGGGCCAGCGCACAATATGTGCACTTCAGCGGCAGAGAGAAAGTGCTGATGTGCCCAGCGCCACTAAGTTTGATGGATCTGTTGTTGTCATTTGCCCATGCTCCAACCCCCTCCTCTTTTACCCCCTGCCACAAAACAAAAGGAATCATTAACTCTTTTGTGCTGCTCAGGAGTTTTATAGGTTCCAGATAATACAGAGGGAGATGGGCTACAGATGGGGTCGGATGAGGGGGTGCTGGCGTTGGAGGCAATGTCTACAATCACAGGCAGGATGCCCTGAGAACCTCACTCTCAACATGCATGAAGGGATTTGCATAGAGAGCTGATTACAGGATGATTTAGGAACTGCTGGTATCCTGTCCCATACACACTAACACACCAAATATTGTGACACTATATGTCTCATCATTATAGCCTTATTTTAATATTTTCCTTGTAGCAAATTTTATGTAAAACCTCCAACTGAGCACACTGAGTTTACGCAGCTACAGCACTCTGAATAATCATACTCCACTATAGTATGCCATGTATATTGCTATTTACAGCTTGTAAGCACAGTACCTATGACGCCATGCACTACAGATCAGCTCTCACAATGATGCCTCTTATATTATGTACAGGGAGATCCCTTGTAGCCCTTGTAACTCTTAAAAATTGAAAATAATTTTTTTAAATGCTAACAATGACTGCATTTTTCTCCTAAATAAGCAACAGGTTTGAACATCACAAAGTTTGGATTTTTATGAATAGAATTACATAAATTCTATTACAAAATACACAAAAACTAGATGACAGAAATGCTTATGGTGTGAGGATCTATCTATCTGTCTATCTATCTATCTATCTATCTA
>JAOUQY010000042.1:16192977-16204984 GCA_028566355.1 Doras micropoeus | reverse complement strand
TATATACACATATATACTGTATATATGGTACAAAGACATGGTTTGTAGCATTGATGTTGGTACAATTAGGGATGTTTTGATTGTTTCATATACTGCTGGTATCCTGGGGTTTTCACACATAACAGTATCTAGAGTTTACACAGAATGGTGTGGAAAAAAAAAAAACATTGAGGTGAATGGGCTATAACAACAGAAGTCCACACTGGGTTCCTCTCCTGTCAGCCACGAACAGGAATCTGAGGCTGTCATGTGCACAGGCTCATAGAAACTAGACGGTAGAAAATAAGAAATATTCTAATCAACTCTCTAGTTTTGGGGAATCTGTTCACAACAGCCTCAGATTCTCGTTCTTGGCTAACATGAGTGAAATCTGATGTGGTGTTTCACTGTTGTAGCCCATCCACCTAAAGGTGTAATGTGTTATGCATTCTGAGATGCTTTTCTGGTTGTAAAGAGTGATTATTTGAGTTACTATACACTTCCTGTCAGCTCAAACCCCATATGGACATTCTCCTCTGATTTGTCTCACCAGTAAGATGCTTCAGCCTTCAGACCCTCCACTCAGAGGATGGTTTTTTTTGTTTTGCTGTACCATTCTGTGTAAACTCTAGGGACTGTTGTGTGTGAAAATCCCAGGAGCTCAGCAGTCTCTAAAATACTCAATCCAGCCCATCTGGCAAAAAAAACAATGCCATGGTTATAACAAAAAAAAGATCACATTTTCCCCCAATCTAATATTTGATTTGAATATTGGCTAAAGTGCTTGACCTGTCTACATGATTTTATGCATTGTGCTAGAAGATTGGTGTTGTTGATAACTGCCAGAATGTTTATCTCTATAGTGAAAGTGAGTGTTTCAGTTTGCTCAGGTCTCCGTGAGGCCCATATTTCCCCGCTAAACTGCTTAATGACAGAATGAAAAGAGTTTCCTTTGCTCTTGCTCTGAGAGCATGTTGAGTGAACATAATCTAACCCTGACCAGAACTGTGTATTCATAGTTATTCTAAGAGACAGAGTATTAACAATGTATGTGAGTCTGTGGTTAATTTTAGGACAATGGATTTAAAATAGATTTCCTCAATATTTGCTGTGTTTTGGAGAGATGTGAAGGTGAGTGGAATGAGTCTGTAGATGCTTTGATAGCTGATTTGATAGCTGTGGGGCTGATGAGATATAGAGCTATAGAGCCATATTCTGCATTAAAAGATAATAAGACCCTGCCATTTGGCTTTGATATTTCAGGTCCCTCACAAAGACTCCCTCCAGTTTGGAAATACCAGGAGACTCATTGGGGACCTGCTGATTAAGTGCATATTATAACAACCATCTTATCAGGCCCACAATGCATTCCTGGAGGCTGGCGATTTTCTCTGGGATTAATGCCAGTCGGGCACTTTCTCTGTGGATGTGCTGTCATCTCAGGGGTCTGAATGACTGCCACCCGCTCTCGTAATCACTTCATGAGCTCATTCCCCTCAGACTGTCACCACCATTTTGCTGATGGAGGCATCTTTCACACAGACGCGGCATGGAGCACTGGGGAGAGAGATACTAAATGAAGGGCATTAGGCTGCAAAAGCTGGACATCCTAAGCCTGCTGGACCCCGCAGTCATATCTGTGTATACTCATGATGCAGGTGAAGAAAACAGGAGGCAAAAATCTTTTAGATGCATAAAATGAACCAAACTAAGCAATAAACATCTGAGGGTAACATGGACAAAAGAGGAAATTGTGTCTAGTAGCATTCAAATGTGCTATTCACTGTGCTGAATAGAGTTATAGCATATAGGCAGCAGAATACACTTTGTCTTTAGACATGAAAACAACCCAGGCAGTGTTACAATTCCAGCACATGCCAGGAAAAATTGCTGTTTTTACATATCTGTATCTTTTTTTTGCCCATAAGGAATATGGATAACAAATGGAATATTTAGGCCTATTGTCTGATTTATTTCTTTTATTATCCACGAATATAAGGCAGGCAGTTTAAAGGATAGCTTGCCTCATTCCAGGCCCTCTCACTGGGGGCCTGACAGCCTATCAACTCTTCATGCATAAACAGGTCAGGATTGTCTGAGCATTCCAATATGTTCTACTTTAAGCTTTCAGCATGCAGAATCTCTAAGTAGAGACCCGGGAAGGAAAATATCCTTGAGGGAACAATGAAAGCCACTTCACTGCCATTTCTGATGGCAAATTTAATTGTTGAATGTCTAAATAGGGTGCAACAAAATATTAGTTATTTTTTAATAACCAATTAATTGGATTGCTATACATTATAAAGCATATGTATCAAAGCAATATCAAAGCTTATCAAAGCTTTGCTTATAAAGCAAAGGCAATATCCTTTATGTTTGCATTATTTGTTGGGACAGTATACTGGGACAGATTGTGTCCCTCAGGATTGTTTATGCTGATGGCACAGAGGGGCCCATAAGCTCTAAGTAATTGACCATTAATGAACTAAAAAACACTGCCCACTGAGGAATCCCCACACGGGCCCCTGAGAGAGCGTGAGGCAATGAAGGGGTGTGGCTCCGAACCAGTAATGTTGTCTTGGGACTACAATGAGTTTTTAAATAGCCAATTAATAAAAGACATCACAGTGTTATGCAAATGACATGGCTGCTAGATGATGAATCCATGAGTAATGTGAATCGTGAAGGAAAAAAGTTATACTGTGTATTCCTAATAAGATTAAGTGATCCTTTACATCCTGATTTTCTACACCAATTAGAAACCAAAGAACCAATTATGGGCAAAAGAGTATTCATATTGTCCTTCCATTTTTATAATGGCTACATTACAAAATGTATTTTATTATATATCCCTGTCATCCAAATTCCATGCTGTGTCCTTGAAGGCCAAATAATAAATGGTTCATCATTGGTGGCCAAATGGCAAGACATATTTATGATCACTGATCTCCCTCATCATTACCACAAAGTACTCTGTAAAATTTCATCATAACTTTCAGGGAAATAAATAAATTTGGCTCCCTGACCTTGAAAAAAAAAGCTGGGGCGATGATGATGGTCTCTCTATATTTCCATCACCTCAGTCACTCATCTCTTATTCGCTCCGTGTTTCCAAACACACCCCAGCTAAAGATAGTTATTCCACCTTGAAGCGCTCTCTACACTGCCCCCTGAGAGAGCAGGTCTCCTTGCTGAGGCGCTCAGCACTGTCCAATCTTAGGCTCTGGCTGAGGAAGGAAAATGACAGCAGAGGAATATGCAGTGAGCTTCACTTTAAATCAAGATAAAAGACAGAAATGGAAAATAATAGGGCGAACAAACCCCTGGACAGCTAGGTCCTCTAATGGAAACACATGGCTGAAGGCTGAGGTGTTGTCAGCAGCCTGCACCGTGACATTCCTTTTTGATAATCTGGCCTGCCATAAAATTAGAATAGCAAATACCTCCTGACAAAGATGCATGTTCCCCCTCTATTGTGCCATCATAAAAAACTCCGCTGGTGACTCCAAACGCCACAAACTTCAATTTAAATTTACAGCACCGAGAAAGGAGAAGTGATATGCACTCAAAAATTTTAATAACCTATTAAGTTACGACTTCAATTTCATTTTATGAATATTTTCCTTGGGGAGCCCAGCTATCACCAGAGAAAGATAGAAATTTAAAAAAGATAAATAGTGCCATTAATCTACAACATTTCTCTTCCATTATCCTTGAAAATGGGGAGTTATTTTTGCTCAGATCTTCATGTAATTAGCTTCTTACACTTGATTCACAAGCCAGAAAATGACCATGTTCAGAAAATTAAAAATTTGTCATTAAGTGGAATTTAACATAATACCATTTATCTTTATATATTCCCCAGCTGCCAAGCAGCAGCCTTGGAAGTTGATCAGACATCAGTGGCTGAAGCTTACATGGAACAACAGAGCAGCTCAAAACAAAGAGGGGATTCAGATTAGCTGTACATGCTCTTGCAGTCAAGTAAGATTTATGAGGAGATACGTGGAGATAACCGCACACTATTAGCAAATAAATATGTGGGGAGAATGTGCTAGATATGTGCTTGATACCAGTGCACTAGGAGCAGTATTCTAGTGGGGTTTGTAATATTTCAGTACTTAAGAAACCTTAAGAAATGTTATGAAATTAGAGATAGAATTAAACAGTCTTGTGCCTAAGGCCAGACTGTAAATATAATGCACAGCTCTTTAATGGCAATATTTATTTGGATTATATGTGGAGTTTAATAATCTAAGGTTTGAAAAAATGATCATGGGATAATGATGGCTTAATGAAAATATCAAACCTTTAATGATTCAAATAAAGTGTTTTGCAGTGTATTATGAAACTTCCAAATGAAAGCTAATGTATGGAAGTTTTTAAAATCTAGTTATTGTTTGTCTCTTGGGCATTAAACACAAATTTGGTAGGAATACGACTATGGCGCTCACAGCAGGCTGCCCCATAATATCTAATGGGTCATCAAAGGGAATTGTTGGTGGAGAGCGACCATTTACTCAAACAGTTATGGTAAACCCCATGAGGTGTCACATGACTCATTACCACCAAGTACTTTGCTTAGTTATCGCACTCATACAGCTATTAGAAATGCAGGTTAAAATAGACTGACACTTGGCAATCTTTTCATTTTATTTAAAGCCTTGTGATAATACTAATTGTAATGAACTGATGCAATTCACATCATCATAACCATAAAATATACTGGTAGTATAGCTATAAATACAAGACCTCATTGTCGACAGGTAAATTGGTGCCGTTTCATTCCATGAAATTATGATTTATGATCGTCAGGCAATTCAGACTACACCATAAATACTGAAAGTCTTGAGGTAAAGGAATAAGTGAGAATGGGCAGAGTTAATCTCCATTCAATCAGCCTGTTTATCTGGGGGAAAACGAGCCTTGACTGGCGTTCAGTGAGAGTCCTCAGTGCTTATTCTAAATACAAATCAGCAGCAGAAATACTCTGGTAGTTCAAGCCTGTTTTATTACCACTGTGGCAGCTACGTGAGTGCTCCCCCAGATGAAGCAAGCCTGGGTGTTCCACAGTAAAGCCTTCACAGCCAAGTGTTTTACACAAGCGCTTGTCACCCATGCCTGACTTGCTGAAAATTACATAAAGAACCTAAAACAGTGAGACATTACTAGTAGATTTAAAGCTAATAAATTCATTTCATAATAATATGTGCAGCCACACCAGTAATCAATCATGATGCAGAGTGCGCATTCTCCTGATGTGGGATTGAGCCACTGACCCCAATCAGCCCACGTGGCAAATATTTAGAATTACAGTGGGGAGTTGATTAATTTCACACATGCCCTGTTTGAATGAAGTGTGGACTAAAATGGAGATTTAACTGCACTACTCTTTTGTGGGCCACTGATACAGATTTAGTGTGGGTGGACTTGTTCGAGACTGAGATAGGAAGGCTTTCCGTCATAATTCACAGAGCAATTTTCATGTGTTGTGTCTCAGCATGTGGAGCAAACCCCATTTTGTTCTCTAACAGAAGAAATGGTATGAGATCATAGCCTACTTTTGTACCTTTCTCATCATTTAATCTGTGAAAATATATATGCTGTATGTCTGAGGATTATCTTTCACTTACCCATTTGTGAATTTTACCCACATTTATATTTAGTAAGAAATACTACAAATCATGAAAACATAACTTTTTTTAACAACTAGCATGAGGACATGATGTTTCCTTCAGCTCCATCTACTTTCCAAGGTTCCAGAATGATTGAAATGAATGGAACATCTAAGGCTTGGTCCTATTTATATTTTGCTGCAGAAAATGGATTTTGATTTTGTTGTCACAGCTGCTGACCTTTTTGGGGCCTATTCAAGAAAAACTGGAAAATTAATCCAAAATAAATCACAGTACGGTAGTAGATTTGGTATAGCTAATCATTTCTTCCATAGTTATTTTTAAATGTTATAGCATTCTACTGTTATTATCTTTGTTCTGATTCTAAATGTTTCTAATGAGTCCAAACACATATTTAAATGCTTACAGTCAGATCTCCACAACATTTTATTAGCCGTGTTAAGAAATTTTTTAATTATAAAAATACACACACACATCCACAAAATAACAGTGTGCCACTTACATGCTACTCACATCGATTCAGCTCCCAAGGGCCCAAACCAATTTCTCTTGTTCTCAGCGCTTCTCCATGCCTGAACCTGCAACAGCCATCAAACCCATTAATCCATCCACCGAAGATGACTATGACTGATTTGGCCGCCAAACAATCAATTTGTATCTCCCTCACTCCCCCATTCACTCCCTTTCTTTTGTGGATGAACCAAATATCATGAAAAAGTGTCAGCGGTAACAGTTTCACAACAGTGAGGTAATAGAGTAATAAGGCAATCAGCACTTGACCTTGGAAGACAACTAATTCTTCTGTCCATCTATCTTAATTATTTCACTTTTCAAGGCAGCGGGAAAGAGAAACTGTACGTCATTCATCCTTCTGGGGCAAGCCCATCTCTTCACAGATGTTGGTTTTGTTTTCTACTCTTTTATGGACTACTCTGGAGAAATAGAACATGCACTGCAAAGGAGAACCAGAGACTGTGGTTCTCAATCAGAGACTCATAGACACAACCAGCTTGCCTTGCAACTATGTCTGAATGCATTTTATTTCTTTTAAATATTGTCAAATACACTCTTTCTGTCAAAAATATGGACTTTGGCACTAAATAATAATATCATGATATCATCTAACAACACTTCAATGAGCCAGTAGATGCTCCAAAGCAATTCCATTGTGGCTGATCAGGCTTCTGTCGCTGGAGGAACATGAGGCCCGAATCCTGCCTGAATAGTGAGGAGCAGAAGGTAGGGTCGGCCATGTCTGGGAAAAGCAGCAGAGGAACATTTGTCAACACAGAGTGACAAAAAAGGAGGGGGGTTGTGCTCCATGCTATTCAGAGACAATTTGTAAGCACGGCTGTTGAAGTCAGGCCAAAGACTGGCGAACAGCTGGAGCCCCACCATGATTGATAAACGTGGGCCCCAAGAACTTCATTTCGATGTGAATGAAGACAAAAGCTCGACAATGTTCAGCGAGTGTGTAATGTTAGCGTCATTAAGTGGCAACTCTGGACATGCCCTGGTCCTCAGATGGGTGAGTGGGGGGATGCCATGAGGGAGGTCAAGACCCATGCTAATTACCATTTTACGACAAAATGGTCTTTGTAGCTTAGCAATTATTGATTTATCTCTGAGGGAAGATCATTATAGAGTAGATAGAATGGAAGACTGGACTTATCTTTTGTTCAAAGTGCAACAGAGAGGTGAGTTTTATCCTGTTCAGATCCCAGACTAGCCATGCACTGTCTCTGACTGAAGTAGCACCACTGGCTTAATTCTCATTGAGAAGGAAGATCATCAGGATTCATCTCCTCTTGCCTCAAAATCATGTGGCGAAGTTAAATACATAGTATTTTAGTATTTTTCTAAGGTGCTCAATAATGCTGTGTGACCAATAGTGGATTGCTTTGTATTAATCACAGGAGTGCTGGGTTTACCTCTCTGCTTATGGATGAGGAAATAACTAAATGTGTGTGACTGTGTGCATGGTGTCCTGTGATGGACTGGAGTGCCAGCTGAATTCTCCTACTTGGCACTCTGTAGTCTAGGAATATCTCTGGACCCAGGATAACCCTAATGAAGAGGTCAAGTGGGTACTGAAGCTGAACAAACAAACAAACAAATGATTGAGTGAATGAGTGAAAGAGTGAAAGAATAAATGAATGAATGAACAAGTGAACAAATATTCATATAATCAATGATTTTATGTTTCACTGAAACCAAATACACTTTAAATCATTGAGATAGAAATTCACACACCTTAGCCCAATCAAACTACTTTGGGAGGAGCTGGACCAAAAATGGGCCATATATTAGGAACACCATTAAGGGGCCCAAAGTGTGCCAAGAACACATTCTCGACGCAATTACACCACCACCACCTGACTGAACTATTGACCAGGTAGGTTGAGTCAATGGAATCTTACATCTTACTGTTGATGGCAATTTCTTATCATACCATCTACATATTGCAGCAGAAATTGAGTAAAATCTGACCAGGTAATGTTTCTTCAGTCTTCAACTGTCTGGTTTTGGTGAGCCTGTGCCCACTGTAGCCTCTGATTTTTGTTGTTGGTCAACAGAAGTGGTGGTCTTATGCTGTTGTAAGCATCTGCTTCATGGTTCGACATGTCACATCTGCTCACCGCTGTTGTTAAGAGTGGTTGAGTTTCCAGCAGAAATGCCATTCACTGGATGTTTTGTTTGTTTGCACCATTCTGTATAAAGTCTAGATTCCATTGTGCATGAATATCGAAGGGTTTACTGAAATACTCAAAAAAGCTCACCTGGCACCAACAACAGTGCTATGGATTGAGATTATATGTTTCCCCATTCTGATGCATTACATGAACTGAAGCCTTGAACTATATTTGCACAATTTATTGCATTGTGCTGCTGCCACACGTTTGTATAACTGCATGAATAAGCAGGTGCACAGGTATTGCTAATAACTTCAAGTTAACCCTGGTTAGTCTATAATGTATTGTGCTTTGCAAAGCAGCAAACAGTTAATAGTCAGTTATTAATAACATTTTGAAGAGATAAGTGTCCCAAAATCTGATTTTGGATGAGTGTATGATTTTCATCTTCTTCTGTGTCCAAATGCAGAAGAGAAGGACATCATTAGAGGTGTCACCTGGTTTATTGACAAAGAGACAAAGCTTGTTGGCCCTCTGCCTCTCTGTCAAAGCCATTTGCCTATTTT
The DNA here is from genome assembly GCA_028566355.1 of Doras micropoeus. NCBI lineage: Eukaryota > Metazoa > Chordata > Actinopteri > Siluriformes > Doradidae > Doras > Doras micropoeus. The sequence continues at coordinate 16,196,170 of JAOUQY010000042.1, read as the reverse complement.
GTGACCCATGGTGGACCAGGTCACTGAAGTATTTTCTCATGATTGATATCATTGACAGTAGAGACTATGGAAGGAGTACCTACTATATCAATTCTTTTAGTTCTGAAATCGACACTCACTGATCATCAGAATACCTGCAAATAGTAAAAGATTAAAATGGCTTCATTTGAGTCAGACTCTGAGCACTAAGCCGTGTAGCCCTGTCCAACACTACAGTGCTTATGAAATGTTAGGATCTATGTGGGTGAAGATGGAAAACAATAAACTAAGCTAGGAAATAACTATATATACCAAACCCACAAAAACATTGCATTTGCTCTGAAAGCAGCACAAACTGCATACATCTATCCATGACCTATTAAAGAGCTGGGTACATCAAGGCCCCATGGAGCAAATGGAAAAGTTTTCAGACACTAAGTGGAATTTATAGCAGTGTCTGGAGTCTGTAAAAATTGAGGATTGTTCTATTTTAATTCTGCAACTCAATTTCAGACATCCTTACTGCGACAAAGTGGATCCCTGCGCCATCCATCCAGCAATACTTGGACGAATTTCAGCTGCCAAGGTTCACAATGAATGAGTGAATATTGATGAACATGAAAGATCTACAGGAGCAATCTCTTTCCCCTCTTTGGCAGAGCAGGGGAGGAGAAGCCGCCACTACAATCTCAAGGGAGGAGTGCACCTCTCTCAATATTCAGAATATTCGGGATGAAGTTCAGAGAGAGATATCAATCTCACTTTGAAGTGCTGGGTCTTCATTTGTTTGTGAGAGATGTGAGGTGTTCACCAGATGACTGTGCCAATTCTTCAAAAGCCACTTACAGTAGCTACACACCCCACAGCATCTGCCATTGTTGCCTGGGCTCATAGGTTCCTCTCAATACAAGTAGAAAGGCCTTGATTGAACCTGTGCTCCTATTTTATATGTCTGTTCTGGCTTTTCACAAGTAATTGTTTGAGTCAATTTATGTCTCAGCTTGAAATGTAATTATGAGACACTACTTAACACATATGTAAAATAACTCATATGATGCTAAATAAAAGAGTTCAATAAATATCACCTTTTGCTCTTCATTATGATTGCCATTATGTCCCTTAGTTAAGTTGATAGATAATAATCCATATCCCATTTTCTCACATTTGTAAATACCAGTGATGAAATATCTAAAAAGAATAGCAAACATTTTTACTTTATCTTAGAGGTTAAACAGGATTTCTTTCTCACAGTATTACTTGCAAATGCACAAAAGCACACTGCAAAAATGTACATTTTAGCAAGTGAAAATCTTCTTGAGTATGAGCAACTTTATAAAATATTTTTATTATGATATTATTATAGATCATATATATGATTATTCAGCCTTTCACCTACTGCAAGTTTTAAATGTTCTTATTCTACTGGAAGTTCATTTTGAATCTTTCTAGAAATAAATGCTTAAAATTAGAAAAAAATGTCTGCCAATAGAACAAGACTATATTAAGACTGCAACCATTGTTGCAATGTTATATTTGGTTTAAATTAATCCCATAATGAAAAGTATTAGAGGAATTTTCGCAGATTCAAAGATATTTTCACTTTTTTTGACATTTGAGTTCAAATAAAAGCATATAATGCTACAAAAGCTTGTTAAACATGAACAATAGATATTTCTGCTTGTTTCTTCTCTGTTGCGCAGTCCTGAGCATCCTGAATCCTGAACAGGACCAATAATGACACAATGTAGCAAAATAATTACACATGTCTTATATAACACATTCATCCCCCACTCCAGTGAGTTTCTGTGTTTTCTATTTTTCTTCACTCTGAAGCGACCCACTAGCCTTCATAGACACATTCACACATCTGTCAATTTGCTTCTTATTTTCTGATACTTTCCTCCTCAATGGGTTCTCTCATAGCGACATTACATGCATGTGTGTGTAAGGACTCTGGCTGTGGTTTCAGCAGGGCAATGGGCCGTGCCAGCCTCTCTGTGAATTTGTTTATAAGGGGAGTTCTCACTGCCACTTGGTTGAGCCTGGTTTACCAATGCTATTGATTGCAGGTGATGTGCTGGATAAATTCCATTTGACCTCTAAAAGGACTTAAATACATCATTGTCCAGGAGAAGAACCTCTGGAGACCTGTTGACCACTCTCACTCTCTCTCTCTCATACAAACACACATTAACACACACAAGATATTGTGCAGGCATTGAAATTATTTTTAGAGATAGATTTTAATACATAGCAACATATTGTACAAACCCCATTTCCAGAAAAGTTGTGACACTGAAATCTGTAATTTGTTAATTCAATCGAACCTTTATTTAACAGACAAAAGGACAAAACAAAAACTTTTTAATGTTTTCAATAATGAACTTACTTCTATTTGTTAAATATGAACACATTTAGAAATTGATGCTTGCAACACACTCAAAAAAGTTGGGTCAGAGGCACAATAAGAACTTATACAAGTAACAATGTAAGGTATTAGAAGTTACTATTATTTTATGTGTCAAAGATGAAAAAGACCATTCAGACTGTTACCAACAAAAGTGCAAAAAACAGCATCTGTGATGTCATGGGGGTGCATCAGTGCCCACAGCATGGGTGATCTTCATGTATATATGTGGTTACCATTGATGTGCAGGCTTATACTGGTATTTTGACAACGGTGACCATGGACTGTTGACCGGCTCAAGTCTTGTACAGAGCAGGAATGGGCAACAATTCCACTTGCCAAAGTGCAACAAGTAGTATCTTCAATTCCCAAATGATTAAAATGTATAATTAAAAAAGATAATGTGATATGACCAAGTGGTAAATATGCCTCTGTCCCAATTTTTTTGAGTGTGTTGCAGCCATCAATTTCTACATTTATTCATTAATATAGAACTAAATTCATCAGTGAAAACAATGAGAATCGTTTTGTCCCTTTGTCTGTTAAATAAAGCTTCAATTGAAATAACAAATTACAGATTTCAGTTTTTATTGCATTTTAAGCAAGTGAAAATTGGGGTTTGTGTATTCATAGTAGTATTCATATTATATTCAGAACTAAAAAAAATGTTATGAGATGTGCTAGCAAAAGAATAAAAATAAAAAAATGGCTTGTGAGGATGGATGAAAGGAACTATATATATATACAGGGGTTAGACAATGAAACTGAAACACCTGTCATTTTAGACCACAATAATTTATTAGTATG
>JAOUQY010000042.1:16107573-16139076 GCA_028566355.1 Doras micropoeus | reverse complement strand
TCATATTAAACCCTATGGATTAAGAATGGGATGTCACTCAAGTTCATATGTGTGTGAAGGCAGGTGAGCAAATACTTTTGGCAATATAGTGTGTGTGTGTATACATATAGACCTTACACAGAAGTAAAGAATGTCCACTGCTTTAAAATAATGTGTTTTGTTTGATAGGATACTAATTTGGCACTTATATTCTATAATGGAGGAATTATGTCATTAAACTTATTATTATATAACTGAAGACTAATTTCCCTCTAGAATTATGTGCAAAAAGTATTCATAGACAAAGAATGTTAATCCTTTTAGTGTAATGAAGAAGCATGTCTCTAATTAATATATGTCTTTTAATCAGGCATACTGACATTCAGGAAGACACTGCCAGGCTTCCCTCTGCTCAAAGAGACTGTGTTAATTGTTCAGATATCAGTAGTGCCATCCAAATCCCTTGGACCTTTCAATTATCCAAAGGGAGCCACTGCTAGGATTTCCTCCATCTTGACCCTTTACTGAAACAGGCTTTTTGTATCCTTGCCATTCTCCAGCAGAGCTTCTTTCACTAGCACACTTTGTGGCAGTTGTCAGCCATTGCTGTTGATTTTCATTAATTTAAAGACACTAAATTCACCAGTTTGGTGCTCACCCTTCTCTCCAAGGCAGCAGTGCACTCCCTTTTGGCTCCTGGCAGCTAAATTAAATGGAGTCAGCCTGATTGCTGGAAATCACAGGGCTGGGTGATAAAGCAATTAAGCCCCTCTAATTCTTTAGCCAGGAAAGGGTCGGCCTAGGCCTAGGAGATAATTAACTATATATAATGAAATCCCTTTGTTGCCTTTTTTTTTTTATTCGATTTTTGTTTCCTGGTGCTGCTCACTACATAAGAGTGCAGATCTGTGAGGCAAGGGTCTCCCCTCTCGTAGGTTGTCCAGCAGATGAAAACAGATCTTTAGTTAATAGGCTCTCTATGGACAGATGAAGTCTATTAGAAGGTTAATTTGAAAATGAATGGAGGGACTACAAGAGAGACAGAGAGGCCACAGATAGAGGCAGCACAAAGAGGCTTGAAAATACACATACACTTCAATACTAGACTCATTTTAGAGAGTTTTTACTGCATGAAAATTAAATAAAATGTTATAAATAAGATATATGTTAACATATTATAAAAATATATGCTGCATACCCTTATAAAAAAAGACATTCAACTATTATTTGCATTAATACAAAACCTATATTTAATGTTAAAATGTTCATGTTCCATTAACGATTAACAGAGTTTTTCCCATAATGTGCTATAAATTGTGCAAAAATGAGGATTTCTACTCAACATCATTTCTAAACTTCCAAGAAGCCTTATAAAAAAACAGCGAAGCATTGTTCAAATACATGGTGCCACCCTGCCTCCTATTTCCATTTTTTTTCCCCACTGCCCAGGAAAATATGATCCGAGCTCATTGGTGTGTGTATAATGAGCGGGTTACGGTGAGCTGAGAGAGGTCATGTAATTCTCTGTACCGGGGGACAGGATTTTTGGGGGAGTTGGCTGAGCACTCCTGCCCTGTGATGCATACACTCAAATGTGCTGGAGACGACCCTTCCAAATCCAAGGTCCGATTTAGGCATTGGCAGCATTAAACGCAGTCGGACTGTATCAATTTCTTCAGCTATACATATATTTTCCCCTAACAAAAACTAGAAATGATGCTAAATGAATAATGCATTAAGGGGAAAAACATACAATAGGGAGTTTCATCACTGATAGTGTGAACAGGACTGCAAAGTGACATAAAAATTTTATGCTTACTGTCTTATTTTAGAGTTTAAACCCTGGAGAGAATTTAACATTACTTTCTTGTATAGTATAACATAACATATTTATATAGAGAGAGATTAAAGTGTGTGTACAAGTAGATCCCAAACTTCATTAAGTCAGGCCAGTTTATCAGCGGAGCCTCTGAGAAATGGGAGCAGCCGTCCTGCTGCAGAGGTCACTGGCATTAGCATATCATTTTGAAATATAGCCAACCACTGTGGGTGGGTTTCCCAAAGGAGGTCTGCTTGTGCCCCCCCATGGGCCTGAGGAGCCACATGAGTCCAGTGTTAACTATCGCCACTTAATTATGATAAAGACACATATTTGCTGCCTGTTTAAATATCCTGTATGGTCAACACTCCTCTGCTTTTTGACCTGCTGACCTCTTAAAAAAGCTACATCCATCATCTACGTCCTCATTCTACATCACTGCAAATCATTACACCCCCTCCACTCCCATCAATAAGGTGGCCACATGTGACCATGGTCAGGATTAGGGATAATCTGTTAAAGTGATCAGTCATGTCTTGTGGTTCTCTTATATGAAGCTGTGATTGGCCCGTTGGACTTTCAGAAACTAGGATGAGTGAACCAATCTGCAGAGACTGGACACATATCAAATCTACTCTCTCTGAGCTAAAACTACTGAATACTACTCATATTAACACTATCACCACAGCTTATAATTATACAGTGAATCTAGGTACAGGCTTCTAAACTCAGCTGAAATGGTTCATTCAGATTGATCCCAGGTTCTCTCTTTTTGTAGTAAATTGTAGAACAGGATTTACTGTACAATAATGTATTAAACCATTGAACTTCTTGCCCACACACACATACACACACTCAAGCCAATTATGAGTGAGGCAGACGTCATCCATGTGAAAACAAATCCACCCCTCCCTCCTGTGTTCTCCAAGCTGAAGATGAGCCAGTGACCCCTCTTGATTTGCAAAACTAGTGCAGCGCTCTAACCTGAGGGCATGTGTTGTCATGCAAGTGAGATAAGTTTATTTTGCGAGCGGCCGGCATTTGTTCCGTCAGCAGGTGTGGGCTCTGGACCCTAAGCATGAGCGGTGGGGAGCCCAGCTCAGCACCTGCAGTGCTAGTGAGGTGGCTACGGAGATGCTTTGGCCGCAGCCCAAATATCTGCCTCTACCTTCTGTGCTGAGCCCAGCCTAGGGAAAGCAGGAGGAAGCAATATTGTGGAACAAATGTCCTCTAATGTGAGCCTGCTGGTTGGAGGCTCCAGTGGGGCCTGCAGTCGCTTTGCCCCCATTTACCCTTCACGCAGACCGGCCGGTGCTACCGTAGAGGTAAAGTTAAAGGCATGCTAATGCTGTGGGGACTTCCAGATGCTCTCTGGCCCTGATAATGCCGTCCAGCAACAAACAGGTGCTGACAGTCTGAGCCAGATACCAATATATGATGATGGCTAGATACCAATACACTCCAAGAGGTGCAAAGTAAATGTGAAAGTGCGGAAGGTGTCGACTTTTACAGTTTTACAACATTTATTGTTTTGTTTTGTTTTTTACCCGAAAGAAAGTATAAATGTAACCTATAATTTAACATCAATTTCCTACCCAAAGAGACTAAAGTCTGTGTCTGAAAATGTGAAAAATCTTGTGGAAAGGAAAGAGCTCCTTATCAGCACAGCAGTAAAACTGATCTTTGAAGTTCGTTTTTATGTCTCTCACTAGAACAACAGCAATTACAAAGACAACACAAGACTGCTAATGTTTGCCCTGTGAGAGACAAGCTTCTGATGGTGCAAATGTGCTTGTTTGCCTGCTGTTTTGTGTTGCTCTGTGATTTGAGATTTAAAGATAACAGAATGTCTGCCATCATTTTTGGCAAACTGGATAGATAGATAAATTAAGTTCAGCATGAAGGCAATAACAAAAACAATTTCATATCTGTATTTCTCCCTTTAGCATCATAAAAATAATTTCTTACAATACCTATTAAAGTGATGTCTTAAAATCCAAATGTCTTTTAAATATTGCATTTTGGAATAAATACATAGGATACCACCAAAGTGCCATGAAGCAAAAAGTGTATTCCACAGAATGTAGTCTTTGCTAGCTAGAGACAGGATTTTGATTTTTCTCTTCTGCAGTGACACTGATTTAATTTTAAATTTAGCTGAAGTTCATACTTTAAACACTAAATCATTTTCGATTTTATGGAGAGTGAAAAGGACAATGTCCAATGCACCGCTTCGCTTCCATATGTGAATAAATACTATAAAAATACAAAAACAGTAAAGGGCATTTTTTTAGACATATTGTCGGTCCTAGCTTGATTTATGCTAAGATTTCATGAAGATAGGTATGTCTACATTTGATAAGCCCTGTGTGCAGAACATCACTAAACATAATCCCTGTACTTTAATATAAGACCAGTGTTGTGGGCTGTGCTATTGGCAGAATTTTTAAAATAATTTTCCTGATCACTGGCCTCACTATCAATTGGAACACTTCCATCTGCATTACTGTGCTCTGTAAGAGAGAGTAATGCAAACTGAACAGAGCTTATCTCATGTGACCGGAATTTACTTTTAGTCTTCCAAAAACGGCTTTCCATTTTTATGCGACTCGTTTAGAATGTGTGCAATTAAAAGTTGCAAATGCATGAAAGCAAACCAAGTATAGTTGAAGTCAAAAGCCAGAAAAAGAGAGCGAGTCATAGGGGAGTGAGAAAGGCAGCAGTCTGTCTGGAAGAGTTTACTGATCTGCGGATTGTTGTCTTGTGTCTGGATGGGCGGCTTGTGTCTCAAATGAGCAGTCTGGGGCAAGGCGGCACAACAGAGAGAGTGATAACCATAGCAACAGCCCAGTCCCCAGCTGTCACGCCGTAGTGGAGATGGGTGCTGTGAGCACGGAGACCACTTAACCTCGGCCGCACTTCAACTTAGGGGAGTCAAGATGCTGCTCAAATCTCCACAGAACACCACTTAATATGGAGACAATGGAGCTCCTGAACAGACAAAGAATGCCTTTGAAAGCAACAATGAATAAATGAGCTACACTAGGCTTCTTCATGTACATTTACCACCTTATCAGTAGCTCAGACGTCACCTTTCGAAATGAAGGAAGAGGAAACCCGGAGCTGTGCTTGGTTAAGCTCTCGGTGTTACACATCACATATTCATTATGATTCATGAAAATCACCAACATCCTTTTTTATTTGTCCCAGCCAAGAGTGACCTTCATTTCGATGTGCTCGAACCTATTCACCAGACATCGATGGGAATACAGCTCTTTCAGTTTCCAAGCATACAGAGAAATGGGTGCTTGCCTGCTGCAGTATTCAATTACTGACCTGCATTCAGTATGGGTAACTATGTAACTAAGGTCAAGCCCACCCATAATTGACAGCATGCATAATGTCAGCAATAATAATTTCAATTCAAAGCACTACCCACCCCAGACAGGGTCTAACATCAGCTTGATGATATAAAGAATAGGATGTCAGGACAATAAGCAAGAAGCCATACACTGATCTCATTTGCATATGATAAAGCACTGATTTTGAACACAGTCACAAACAAGATTTGATTCACTCGTAATGTACCAGGCTGGATGTTTTGGTTTTTTTTGCTTTTTGCTTAGATGTCTTTTTTAGGCTATACTTACTGTAGAGAACAGCAAAATACATAAGTCTAAATTCCAGCTACTGAACTACACGGATGCGTCTGAGCATCTACAACAGCCTATCCATGCCCATGCATTATGAATTCTTGCCATACTTTGTGCAGTCCTAGAGAAAGGCAACCTTTTTGAATCACTTCCAAAATGTGCATAAGCCATTTGTTTTCCAAATGCATGTTTGCATGATTAATGCAGCGTAAACAATGCCAATAAACCAAATTCATAACATATGACTTTTTAGGGATCGCAAGGTTATGGGCAGCAATTTGAATATGACACTATGATGCATAAGCATTTTGTGGTATGTCATAAATAGCAATTGGTTTTCATCCCAATTTGGATCTAAGCAAAGCCAGCCCCCCTCCTGAGAAGGTCATCTCCATATTAACATGAGCGAGCAATACTCAGATGAGTAACGATCCATTCCAAATGACGGCGTTTGTTTCTAATGACCACTTCAACCAGGCTTGCCTCGTGGAAACTTGCTGTATTGCTACACATCAGTGAGGACAGTACTGTTATCAGTTCAGCCATCTGCTAATTCAGTCACATGTACCATAAACAAGTGAAAAGCTGTATGTGAAAGAATATAAAGCAGTGGCTGAGTTCATCTACAAGCTCAGGTAAGATCCAACTCTTACTACCCTTTTCTAGTATTTCCAGTTACTCTTTAAAAACGTATGAAAGTATATATATGACTAACAGGCTGTTTACTGTTTGTAATGCATTTTGGTATGATTTGTTATACAGTATTATTTAAATGGAAATTGTATTTCCATGCATTACCTTAAATTGAGCCAGATTTTCAGAGAAGGCATTTAGTAAATTATTATTCATGCAAATTCTACAAAATAATCAATTAGAAGGAATATCTAATGGCATTAAGATTAACAGCTAGGTGAGATATTTAACAGGGGACTGAATACAGAGTTCTAGCACCGGACACTCTGTGACTTTTTCTGTACGTTAAGAACCATCTACAGTATATCACTTCCCAAATTAGGTGTCAAAATACCAGGGTACTTTGTCCTTTCTGTAAGGTATTACAGAAAGCATAACTTTTTCAGCATTATATCTTCATTCTCAGAAATATCACCACAAGAAACAATGAATAAGAAGTGTAAAGTTACAAGAACAGAAAAAGCTAATATTACAGCACCGATTTCTGTAGAGGTAAAATACTGTGCATGTCTTTTGACATCCAAAAAAAATGGATCAGTGTGTCATGGGTAGTGAATACAAAGTAAAACATACAGTAGACTGAAGGTCTTGTCAATATGAGATCTGTCAACAAGAGCTTTCTCTGTTCTTTTGTTTGTGTGTGTGCGTGTCTGTGTCTGTGTCATCCTTGCGGTGACAAACATTGGCAGTGACAGAGGTCAGACGGGATGGCCTGTTGTTTTGAAAAGGAAAGCTTGCCATTGTCCCCTCTAGCCTCCTCAGGCTAGGAGGCATGCTCTAATCAGGCTCTCTCCTCTGCTGACGGCTGTGGAGGAGCAAGCCGCAGCCTCCAGTCATCCTCTGGGACCTTTCAATGGGCTTTAGAGGCCAAATGAGGTGCAAGTCTATTAAAAGGGAGTTTGAGTGCAGATTCCTGGCCCACTGGGGGTCTCTGATGTATCATTCAGGTGCAGTTAATTTCTCTTTGGTCAACAATGCACAGACACAAGCACTATAGCAGGAATCTGACAGGGTGATGACTGAGGTTCCCAAAGGTCCAACCAAAAAGAGACCAGAGGTTTGAAAACATTTCCCACTATAGGTAAGAACACGGCATCATTAAATGTGAATTTCATTTGATTTCATGTCTGGGTTGTGAAAAACACTGATGAAGCACGGTGGGGTTTTTTTTGTTTTGTTTTCTGGAGTGGTTAGGCTTTACTTATTCTTAGAAGAGCTACATTTTTGATGTATCCTTTCTTATGCAAATATAAATAATTCACACAGAGTGCACTAGTTAAAAAAATGTATTACTTACAAAATAATTATATAAGTATATATATTATTATACAATTATACATATATTTCTGTATATATCTAAGGCATGGAGGCTATAGTTTGTACTGCTCATTGTATTAGCATAAATGCATAATAATATTGTATAATAGTGTGTTTGAACATGCGTTTTGTATCATTACATAATACTACTGTATAACAGCTTGTTTTACTATAATGATTCAGCAAAGAATGAATCCCCAAATTTACTCTACATAAAACAAAAATAAAGCTTTTAAACCTCTTAAAAATGTTGCCATTTTATACAAACAGGAAACAAAAGGATAAGACAGCTGCTTGAATTGTAAAAGGGTGCATTATGTTTTTAACTGTATACAATTGAGAGAGTGAAAGATAGAACTTCCTCTGAGTTTTTGTCTTTGTGTATACGGATTTAAAGTTGTAGACTTGCACATGCAGCATGCGACCATATGCCTTGTGTGCCGATGAAGGAAAGATAGATTAAATAGACCCTGTTTATTCATATGGAGGACTGAGATGAATAATGAACTCCAGCAAGAAGCACATTTTGGAGGACATAGTCATCGCACGATTCATTATATAGGAGTGCCTGTGTGTCCTCATGTTTTATCTAACTCCAGGGCTAGCCCATTTTCTCTCATACCACCAGGCAGGAGCCATGTGTTTCATGATTAACCTACATCAGGAGAAGTATTCATGACCTGTCCTTTGAATGTGATCTTGAAAAAATAAACTATATATGGATATTCATGCCCAAGTCAGATGAATGCAAGAGCAATGAGCTATTTCAGACTTTCCAACTCCAAGGTCTGAGGTCAGTCAAATGCACAGATACAGAATACACAACATTCATTCATTCACAAAATGAATTCTTGTCTGTTTAAAAATGCTATGCATACGACAATGGCGTATGTCTAAAATACAAGCCCACATTAATTCTAGATAACAGAGTTTAATTATAACTTTCACCAGATTATAAAACTATTTTTGTCTTGTTTCCTGTCACATAGTAACGTTTGCATAGCTCCAGCGTTTTTTTTGTAGTAAGCTATTATAATTCACCATGAAGTACTGACGTGACTTGATCCAAAATGAACTTTAAGGGGACGGGATTGGAGGCGGTAACATGACAAGAGGCTGCAATCAACTTCAGCCAGAGCCAGACTGTCAGGGCTAATTAGACGTGATTGTAAAAGTGCGCCTCGGAGCCGAAAAATTTAATTTGCTATTGATTTGCAACTTAAACGCCTCACGTCCATTCTTATCATTATTACATGGAAGCCACACTGCCAATATGTTGAGAGACCAGACACATCAAAGACCAAGTCCAGGCACAAGGTGCTTTCTTTAGCAGAAATCAGCATGAACATCGTATTAATCCTTATTATCAACCTGACTTCTGAATCCGACACCTCAGCATGTCAGTGGTACAAGTATAATGTGGACCAAGGGAACAAGCTGATTAGCATTCATCTAAATTTAATTTGAATGAGCGTGAACCTGCTTCTGTGAAGAACCTCAGAATACCCCAAGAACTGCATTCCTTTACTACAGCAGCATGAGTAAGAATAAAAGAAAGAGCCAATGTGTTCATTTAATTTAAAGGCGGAGCACGCTGAATGCATCTCAACCATTTCCATGTTAACTCTTAAATATGTGTGGCTCTGAACCCTCAGGCAGAGGCAACCAGGTTTCTGGCTGAACCAGGGTTTTGCCTGTGAAGGCAAGGCAAGTTTATTGGTGTAGCATCTTTCATACACAGTGGCAATTCAAAGCACTTTAGATAAAGAAAAATTAAAGCATTAGTACGTTCCTGAAATCTAGCACCTCAGAAAGGCTTTTGTGAGAAGTTATGATTAAAAGAAAGACAAATTAGAATGAAATATTAACATGAAATTAGAACATAGGACATAACAGTTATAAAACTGACTAAAGCATAATTGAAAAAACATAGTTATAAAATTAGCTAATAAAAAGTGAAGTGCAGTCAGAATACAGTAAAACATAAAGGATATTAAAATAAAGTTAATTAAAAAAAAACATAAAAGGGCTTATTATGGGTAAAGTGCAGTGAGAATAGAGTGCACGATTTAGAGCTCAATCAGAGGCACACGAAAAGAGAAAAGTTTTTAACCTGGATTAAAAAAAATGTATATATTTGGGGCACATCTAAGATCTTCTGGCACTTTGTTCCAATTGTTATGCAGCATAACGGCTAAATGCTGCTTCACCATGTTTAGTTTGGACTCTCAACTAGCTTACGTGAGTCCATGGATCTAAGAGACATACTCGGTTTATATTCTTTAAACATATCAGAGATGCATTCTGGGCTGAAACCATTCAGTGATTTATAGAATAGTAGCAGCACTTTAGAAGACTGCATTTGTTCTTAAAAAAGGATAAACCAACATGAAGACCAGGAAGCTGTCTACTGGAGAAAAGCAAGCTATTTTGAAGCTGAAAAAGAGGGAGAGAGGAAAAACGCACCAACTAACGCTACAAGCCTGGAAAAAAGAATGAAATAGTGTGAAGATGTCAGTGGCTTGCTGGCCTGATGCAGTTATTGCCAGCAAGGGATATGCACCCAAATATTACATACTATTTGCTTTAATTTACTATAAGTCTATCTGTTCCATTACTTTTGCTCACCTAAAATTTGGGTGGTCTACTACTAAAGGTGCCATGTTGTAAGTTAAGTTTAAGTTAAGTTAAACACATCCAGGAAATCTGGAAAGCTGGCATTCTGAGCTGGCATTCTCCATCGTCTCATATTCACCATATGCAAAATATATGTAACCTTCTCAACTCAAGACTATACACTACTTCTTTACTTGCACCCTAAATAAACAACTATATGATGCAGACTTTTCACCATGTGCATGAGTGTGTATCTGTCCCGGGAGAGTGAAGCTGCCAGTGTAAAACCACTACAGTATTTGTTGTCAGGGCTGAGGTCACTAGACCAGTATTGACCTTTCCAGGCCTATTTCAGTGATGGGCATTTGTCACTCTGTGGAGGCCAATGTGCAGTAATAGATTATTGACCATCGTACAAGTCTTATCTCACCATGTGGTCCAAGACCTGCTGTGTGCTTTATTACTACAGAGGAAGCCTGGAGCCATGGAGAAAGAACCACCACATCCACATTTCACACCACAAATCCTGAATTACACACATAAAGCAGAGTGTACGGTAAAGGACAGAACACTGCTGAAACATGGCTGTTCGTTTCAGCATGAGTAATGTTTTCTCTAGCATCTCAAGACACATGTAACTGTTTTTTTGTTTTGTAGCATTGGTTTAAAAGGTAAATCAGATGCTAAACAGAGCATGTAAATGAAAATACAAAATAAACTCACTATTTCAAAGTAAAAAAGGAAGACCAAAAAAGTGCAACGATTTGCTCCATATTGTGGGTCTTTTTTTTTTGGCACAGTCTGGAATTTTTAATTGTATGATAATTCATCTCAGAGCTCTAATTTACCCCCTACTGCTTGCTTTATATGTTGGACCATTTTGTGAACCATTCTCCAGAATGTTAAATGAGCCACCAGTTAAAAAAAAAAACCTGTCTCCGAGCGAAAGCACATATTTATGGGCATATTTGTTAGCTTTTTGTCAACACTAAACCTTTGGGCAAATGAGTGTTCATATGTGAAAGTTTGTATTCAGAGAGTGAAGTTTGAACTTTAATGTTCTTCGGTCTCACAATTTAACTTTAGATTTATGAAAACTAGACTCCCAAATGTCCTGTACTTCATTTTTGGAAATAAGACGGAATTTAAGCCTGTCTCATTTTCAGATTTCAAATATCTAAAAAAAAAACAAAAAAAAAAAAAAAAAACATGCTGCCATTCTTTATGCAAATAAAAATCAAAAATAAGTGGCAGTTTGTGGCTTTGTGGCAAATGAGCCACTGCTCCCACTGTACATAGCAGTATGATATTTTTGATGTGGCACTCCAGGCCTGCAATATGTCCCTGTGCCCCTGCACTGTCTAATAACTACCCGCTGTTCTGGGTCTGTGGCCCTGTCTGTCAAACATCAGGGACATTTAGTATTATTTTACCATTGCTTATTTAACCGCAGGAGGCCTATTAATTTCACCAGGCTCCATTCTCTCCAGAGGCTATGTACGTACAGCAGGAACCCTTTTTTCCAATATATTTACATCTGTGGTCAATGAATAATGGCTCAATAGACCCAACGAATAACTAACTTTCTCAAAAAAGAAAAGAAAATTAAAAGACTGTACACCAATATCCCCCAAGCAATATGTGTACCCACAAAACTGATTGTTAATAATGAATATTAACATCATGACAGAAATATTAGCAAATGTGTCTCAGTGATTTATTTCAATCTCAGCGTACCCGCGTTGCATATTGCTGAATAGAGGCAGAAGTAAGACGAATTTTGGCTATTCTTGGCATCATCCCAAGCATGTCTGACCCTTTGGGTGAACTACATCCCCATCTATAGTGCCAGGCTAATGGAGGTTTATTTCCTATTGGATGCTATATTCTCCTGGCACAGATCAGGCCCGGGCTGACTGGCTGTGGAGGCAGTGCCAACAGAAAACATCATAGAATATTAACCCTTTTTGTTGTTTGGCATCAGCACCAGATGGTGCAGCACTTTGGAGCATGGTAACAGCTGTCAATTTCAAGGTACTGCCTCTAGTGGAGTCTTTTTTACTCGCAGGGAGCAGGAGTGGAATTTTTTTTTAAACATAATAACCTAAACTAAATTACACCTCTTCATGTGTTGAGAAAAACAGCATTCCCTACTGGAAAAAACTACAGAGATGTATCAGCAGCACATGTAGACATGTCGACACTGGTTGTGTGTTAGAGGGAAGAATTCAGTGGAGGCTTGCCCTCCCTCCTGAGAGCGCATGTGAAAGAGTGCACGCACATACATACACACACACGCGCGCACATACATACACACACACACACGTTGGTCTTGCTATACTTGTGAGGACATTGACATAATTTCCATTAATATAATTACTACTGTAGCTAATTAATGCTATGCCTCACCCAAACCCTAACCTTAGTAATAAAAAGGAAACTTTTTGGCTCTTTTATTTATTTTATATTTTTGTTAAAAACTACAACGAAAAAAGCCACTTTCCTTGTGAGGACCAGCAAAATGTCCTCACAAGATCAAAAATATCAGATATTCCTATCCTTCTGGGGATTTTTTATCTTTTGTCCTCACAAAGATAGTAAAACAAGAACGCGCACATGCACACACACACACACACACACACACACACACACACACACACACACAAAACACTGAGTTCTGCTCCCTTGAGTCACTGCTGACTCCTTTTAAATTAAAACTGAGTCTTCCAAATAAATTCCTCATTGCAGGAACTCAAAGCACAGGAAAGTTGCATTTCACCCAAACAGTGGCTTGGGAATTGTCCTCCTAACCCACTCCTGAGTCTTTGATTTACATGATAAAAGCAGAGGCTCAGCAAACTGGCCCTGGAGCTGCGCTGCTTCTCATTTATTCATTTCTTTACCAACATCACTTTCTTTCCATCTGAGGCGACTGAGGAAATCATAGGACCAATTTAGATTTGCTTTAACATACTCCCGGGGAGAGGGGAGAGGGAATTGCCTGTGTGTAGAGTGTCTCCCTATCTACTCACATCTGGCAGCTCGGTACAACTCCACGAGAGGGAGAAAAAAAACTCGAGAATACACAACACAGCCTGAGCTGTCAGTCAGGGTTTGACAAAAATGCTACCTCTTTATTGCTTTAAATTTCGATTATCCCTTGCGTTGTGACAAAAAGCGTGCAGGTTTAAAGCCAATTCACAGCGTAGGAAGACAGTGTGGACCCAGTTGCCGATCACAAGTCATATGGTTCAACTGCACACCTGATTTAAGTGCACATATTCAATTGCAGTGGAAAAGTTTCAAGTAAATGGATTACATCAACTGCTCACATGAAATAAATCAACTGGGAACTGACTTGAACTCTCACACCATGACTCTCACGATAATGCCAGTGCTCTTTATCAGCCTGTCTGCTTCTATGCTCCTCAGCAAACTCTGCAGATCTCTGCACCGCTCGCAGAATTCTGCAAACTCAGAAGTCAGGAAGTATAAATTTCTACTCAAAGCATAAGCATTTTAAGAGGTGCCGTAAGTAATAACAGGTTAAACAGAATACTCGACTGACTTTGCTGGAAAGTAATTAAGGAAAATTAGCTACCGTAATGTCTCTTAATGTATCTAAACCCTGAAATTGACTGAAGTCCAAATATCACACTCTCAGGGAAGGATTGGTTGACAAAGTAATAGAAAACAGATTTATTTCAACGAGGACAAACAATAGAGCTGAAAGGAGCAGAATATCATTTACATAAAAATCTTCATTGAGTTTTAATTTTAAAAATTAGCATAGTTTACTGTTCACCTTCTCAATACAGCCTACTTAGCGCTCCCTTCATTTATCTTAAATGGTATCCTCCCCCAGAAAGATTAATGGAAGCTGGAATCAAACAAAATGGCTCCCAGGGGGTGGACGACTGTTTGTTATTCATGTTGGTCTGAAAACGGCAACAGTAAATCCTCTAAGTTGTTGTTAAGCTGAGGGTATTACCATATGTGTGCCATTTCCACAGAGTGACAGCCCCCCTGGATCAACTGGGGACTATTGATCCAGCAGCACTCCATTTCAAGTTAATTGTGCTTGAAATGAGGTGCACACTCCCAAGCATACCTTTGTTTGAAAGGTGGTTATTTATTTTTATTTGTCCGGATGTTCATATCTGAGAAAAGGAAATATTCCAAATTATATTTCCTTCCATTAAAAAATGGCAGTGATTAGCGTATTTAAAACTGTCAATATGCCGAGTATGATATCTACGTTTTTTTTTTTTTATGTTGATCAGAAAATCAAAAATTATGATTTAGGATATAATGTATTACTTTATAGCGGTTGCTTGTTTTAGTGAACCACACCATGGACGTTTTAAAAAATCTGTAAAAGTTCCACATTGCAAAGCATGTCTTAGCTGAGGGGAGCAAACAAGTCATGTTTAAAGAGCAGTACAATGTGCAGTCACGTATACAACGCTTCCTGCGGATTTTCTTCTCCAAACCAGTTTCACATTAATTCCTGATCAGAATGAAATGCGTCTGCTGTACGAACCTCATCCAGTCAAGTGAAACTTGACTACTCGGAGCATATAAGTCAAAGCTTTGTGCACTGTATAATCACTGTCATCATTAAGGTCAAAGCCGATTAGCGTATCAGACACATGCGAGGCTGTGTACCAGGTACTTCTGACAAGGCACACGTAAACAGGAAGCATAAAAAAGTAGTAAAGCAAAGCTCTCTAACATTAGTTAAAAAGAAGGAAACAGAGTGGGGGGGTGGGGGTGGGGGGGTAAAAAAAAAAACAGGATAAGCTCAGTTACAGAACAAACAGTGGCGTTCTCTTGGATTAGAGTCCTAAGTGGCTGCTGCTTGGTAATCCCCGCAGAGAGATGGCAGTGAATAGAAGGGAAATGAGAGTGGATATAAAAGAGAGAAATGACAGAATATGGCTTGCTCCTCATAGTGATATGCTTTCACATCAGACACACTGAGCCCCAAAACACATATTTCTAAGTAATTGCGATTACTATTCTATGAAGCTGACGGTTTCAGGGCTTATATCTGAAACAATATTAGATTTAAAAAAAAATAAAAGTGGCATAATGGATCACATTAAATGGACAAGCATATTGAGACTAGGATTTAATTTGCATGCCAGATTACCCTACTACCCATAGCATTGTGGCCTCAGGGGCACCCCCTTTATTAGTCAGATCTAGTCTCTTAAAATCCAGTTAGTCAAGTGAGTTAACACATACATAATCTGATTTCAAATCCACCATGAAAATACTTAACCAGTAGCCTTTACCCCCCAGCTGCTTTGTCCCTGAAGCTCAATACCATGCCAAGCAAAGAAACATGCACAGTGCTGAGAAATCAGAAAAGCCCTTACACTCTCTACATCGTGTAATGTAATAAGAGAGATGAAATGCTCAACTTTTAATCATTTGGAGTATGTGATGTACATAATAATGTAAACAATGTAAAGGGTAAACAATGATTTTGTAAGTGATTACAAAAATGTGTGCCATTATTGTAACATTCATATGCAAGCCTATAAACAGATTACACTTACAAGTTGCACACCTACAAGTTGGAAAGAATTGTTTAAGAATATTATTTTGAATTCTAAAGCAACCCTCAGACTAGAAAAAAAAAAAAACACCAAGCAAAGCCGAACAAAATCCCAAAACCCCAAATCTGTAGGGAATCACGCACATGTAAGAGATGAGCAGCCAGGGTGTGTTTTGTATTAAAGTGGAATGAGGGGTGTCCGTTGGCAGCTAAATCCCTGTTTGTGGGGTTGGTGGAGCTCACTGCTGGAGGCACTCTGGTCTGTGCCCCCAGCACACATGGCCTGACATGGTCAGGGTCATGCCTGAGTGCCTCATCCTGCCTTCCATTTACAGATGCTCCCCCAATCTCTCTCTCTCTCTCTCTCTCTCTCTCTCTCAGTTGGGGAAACTGGGGGATAAACAGTGAGAGCATAGATCCATACTGGACAGCTACACTGGCCAGGGGGATGTGCTCATTTTGTGGAGAAAAAATGTATGTAGTTTATAATTGGAAGTAGAACTGGTAGGGGATGTGAAAAATGTTTCAGAAAGCCAACAACAGGGCATATGTTAGATTCCTCTTGTTTTGTGTCCTGATACGAGCAGAGAACCATTTCTTCATATCTCTTTCAGTGTAAAATTCAAGAAATTTAGAACAACCTCATTTTAAAACCATTTGAGGTTCCAGAAAATGATTCATAACAAGTCAGCACACATATTGACTTAAATGATTCAATATATACCAAAACACAATTGAAGATTTGCAGCAGATTCATCTGTGCTGTTAGGAAATGAAACACATTTCCTGGGATAAAATTAGAAATTCACTTGTAATGGTTCACTTTGTAATGTAATGTGTAATGGTTTTGTATGACACGGTGTTTACCGTTTAATACAAACTTTTTATAAGGTCTACCAGCTGCTTCTGTCTCCAGTGGTGCATTATGAAAATACTGACATTGGCCCTGAATTACATCTGTGTTCTTTTCCTGTCTGAATCCCATTAACATGTACAAGTACTGCAAGAGCAGGGTTTGATAACAGTTTATGCATTAACACACAAGGGAGGGTTGTGCATCCTTGCTTTTCTTATACCAAACATTCCCAAATGCTAAACTGTATCAACAGGATCTTGCAAACCATTGTCTGCTTCCTGGAGGGACCCCCTGCATGCCCCTCCTCACAACTGACCGTAATGTAGCTTGCCCATCACTGATTAATAAAATCTTCATTCTCCAAGCCCATACACACTGTCAGCAAGCAAACCTTTCAGCCTGGATACAATAGCAATGTGTGGTGAACATCACTCCTCTGTGATCACCGGTGTTTATTTCATTTGTAAAACCCCAACCACCAAAAAAACCTTAATCGCTTAATCGACCAAGCCAATTAGTAGCCGATCTCCTGAGGATTTTGCTCTGTGCCCAAACACTACACAATAATTTCCGTCAAAGGATTTGTCACCTTCTCTATGAGGCCTTCTTGGATTTGCAAAAAAAAAAACCACAATAGTAAAAAAATGAAAGAAAAAACATCCTCCAATCCTCTGCTGAGGATTTGAGAACTTATATAACTCCCAATTATCAAAACTTCTCCAGGCAGCCTCACAGCCCTCTGCTCTGTTTATATGACTCACAAAATAGCTAATACTCAACTGTGTATAATGCCAGTGTGGCCACATGACTGCAGCAAAGGCTCTGGTGCTTTCTGCCCCACTGAGTCAGGCATAATGGGTGTCTTGAAGGCTCCAGGCTCAGGCCAGCAATGCTAACAAAGCCTTGGTGGCTTGCAGGGAAGAGCATGTCTTCAAGCAACTTGCCAAAAACTCATTTTCAGGAGCACTCAGGGATTTCTGCAGGATACACGGTAGCGCCATGACATGTCTGGCTTTAGATATCATGGCATAAAGGGGATTTGAGGATGCAGCATGTGTAAAGAACCAATATAAATGACGGAGGATAAACATTAATTTTATATTTAATGGTAAATTTCAGATTATTTAAAGACTTAAAATTCTTAATCTTTGGAGAAAAATCATGAGTTGAAAAATAATCAAATAAAATAATTTTAGAACATTTACTATATTTTAATATATACTTGAGTTGTTGAGAATTTTAACTGGTTTCATCTCGTACAGCTAAAGCATACTGCTTGCACAGCTCATGAAACATTTTTGTTAAAAAGGTGTAGTCTCCTGAAATTATGTATTCTACACTTCATTATAAGCATATGCTGATCTACAAAAACTTATAAATATTGAATACTAAATTCCAAATGGTAAAATTTATTTCATTCAATTTGAATCCCATCATAAGTCCCATCATACACACCTGCTCTTAAAACTTAAAATAATGTCTGTATGAAACCTTTTCTATAGAACTTAACTGAGAAAAAGAATTGGAAGTGGGACATCACACTTAATATAGTCTGCTCTGTCTCACTGACCAAGTCTCCTTCACTTTGTTTCTTTGTTTCTCGCTCCCTCTCTCTCTCTCAAGGCTTGACTCTTGTCTAGGCCAACATTAATGTACCTGTTTACCTCATGGGTGGTCTTGAGCCAGGCTCAAATAAAGCCCCTTTTCCTGCAGATCTAAGTGTAGAGTAGCTGCTAATCCGATTTCAGGAAACAGCCAAGTCGCCCTCTAGCTTCTCAGCTTATTTCTACACCAGGGACTGAGATGGAGGGAGAGGCCATCATTCAGCAAATATTCAAAGGCAGACTTTAGGACCACCTAACCTGTGGCTTTTATTGCCCACCCCATTATAGGGGGGGAATATTACCTTTTCACTGCCTGTGCTTTCTTAAATACGTTCTGCCCTCACAGGGACATTACAGTGGCCAAATATAATGCCGGGTTTCATGGAGTCCAGGCTTATCTGGCCTTGGAAAGTATGTGAGACATGCCAGTGAACAAAGGGCCATCTCTCCACCAGCAAGCCGGGTGAGGGGATCTCTTTCAGTGGCCACAGATTGCCCTGTGTTCCCTTAATTGACAGACCTGGGCTGGCTGGGACAGAAATGACATGCAGCTGCCCCTGGCCCAGCCCATGCAGGTATACCACATTTCAGTGTGGAAATGGTCCCTAAGCCTCTATAATGTGAGTCCTTTACTCTGGCAATATATACTTGCCTTGGCACACACAGTCCACAAGATAGAGAAAAACAAAATCGTTACCATGCATCTCGGCACCGCATATAATTCACAGTAAAATCTCAACGCTAGTTTATTTACAGGGCAAATATGTTGCAATTTATTATCTGAATTTCTATATGACTATACAGATGGGTGACAGAATAAAGGAAAAAACAAGATAAAGTGGATTACTAAGGTGTTGGGCCATGTCACTAGAACAGCTTCAATGCACCTTGGCATTGATTCTACAAGTCTCTGGAACACTATTGTAGGGATGAACACCATTCCTCCAAAGGATTTTCCCTCAATTGTTGTTTTGATGATGGTGATGGAGAGTGCTGTCAGTCCAAAATCTCCCATAGGTGTTTAATTAGGTTGAGATCTGATGACTGCGAAGGCCACAGCATATAATTTACATCCAATCGGTCCTTATGCACTACAGATGTGGGCAGCGTCATCTTTGAATAGACCACTGCTATCAGGACAGAAATGTTTCAATATAGGATAAAAGTGATCAGACAGAAGAACCTTGCAGAAATGCTTCATTCTAAGTGGACAAGTGGAAGCAAACCTTGCCAGCAGAATAAACAAACATCCCTAGTATAACAGAGCATAACTGTTATAATTTATTCCTTTAATTTGTCTCTGGATGAATATCAGATAAACGCCATCATTATGTCCGAAAGCAGCATCCAATTTTCCCAACAATAAACTACTCATATATTCACAGACATTAATAAAAACTCTACACGAGTGTTAGAAACACTTCATGGCATGCTCTGGTTCAGTAGCTCTCTTGCTCTTCTCTCTCACCCGTTCTGGGGAAAGCATGGCCTCAGCTGGCCAAAAACAGGCAATGCAGAACATTTTATCAAGCAAGCTGCAAACTGAAGCAAAAAACAAGATATTTTCAACAATTGGTAAAAATTCATTATTTTAAAAATCATGAACATTTCAAAAATCCAAAAGCACCAATATTATTGTATACTTAAAATATATTTGTAAATCAAATAGCTGCATAAAGATGAACAATACAAAAAAATGAAATCATTTATTTATTTTCAATTTTCAAATGTAAATGCAAGTTGCCTTCATTACACTTTCATTACACATAGTTCCTACGCAAACGCCTCACAAGCAATTCAGGGAGAAAATTATAGCAATGGGGAATGTGAATAGACTGACTGCCAATGATTAAAAATAATAGCATAAACTCCTATTATGGGCACCAGGCCAATATTTTCATATGCAAAAAAATCCTGCATCATGTTTTTTGTAGCCTAAAATGCATGACTTTCATGCAATCAACACACAGCCTATTTTTCTTGTTTAATTACTTTGCTGTGTGGAACCAAGCCAAACAAAACTATTAGCACATTTATTATTATTTATAAATGCAGAAAAAGAAAAAAAACTGATGTGCACTAAATAGTGCATGTCCATACACATCATTTGCCAGCTGACACCAGCTTTTTCCAGCATAGTCCAGTGTACGTGTACCCTGATATACAGTATGCAATGGCATCAAAAGACAAGAGTGTCACTTCTGATCCCTAGTGTACTGTCAGATGTCAGCAGACCCGAGGGAGTTTGCTTTCAGCAGGGAATACATTCGGCCATACGGCATCTGTCGCTGCCGCTCAAATCAGCTTCCAAACCGCTGAGCAT
Source organism: Doras micropoeus (assembly GCA_028566355.1). Taxonomy (NCBI): domain Eukaryota; kingdom Metazoa; phylum Chordata; class Actinopteri; order Siluriformes; family Doradidae; genus Doras; species Doras micropoeus. The sequence goes on along the minus strand of JAOUQY010000042.1, from coordinate 16,118,650 downwards.
CACCCACACCAGACCAAGCCAGCGCTGCAACTAATGCAACTCATGGCCATATTAAATAAGCTTTTCAGAATTAGACATATGACAAGTTATTGTTTGCTTTAGACTTGTCAGGTTTTTTTTTTTATTGCTGGATCAGCTGTCAGTCCAAGAAGTCTGTCAGTGTTCCCTTAGATAAGTGAAAATGTTTTCATTACTTTCTCATTTTTTTAAAGTTGTATTTTCTCATAAAGTGTTTTAATTAATAAATGTAAAGTAGACAGCTGCCTTGAAAAGTTCACTGTAAGCTCACATGACATGCTCCAGTCAAGACTGCAGTGCACTATCCATTCCTAAATACTCCAGATAGTGAGTGTACTTGATGTGGGGCCAAGCAGACTGAGGAGGGCCACACAGCGGCGGTAACTCCAGCCTTAGAGAGAGGGCGAGATAAGAGAGTCCCATCTCAACCCTGCCTTGCCGTTACCTGAGGAACGATGCCGAGTCAATAAAAGCCCTCTTGTGTCTGTCAGAGCTCTTTCAGTGCTCCGTTTGATGGCCCATCATCCCGCTGCTGCTTGCTGATGACCTTGATCCCACACTTAGCCTAGTGTAGCCAGAGCCCATAAACATGGCCTAAAGAGTCCAAGCTCTCAGCTTCTTAACAGCCCTGTACATTACAAACAAAGGTAAACAACACATGGCTGTGAATGTAAGGGGGCCATTTGCTCTCAAAAGATGCCTTCAGGGACTACGTTTTCATTACCAGCGTCTCAAAATAGCAATGATAACCAAACCTACAGCAGATCAATACTATAGGAGGGATCCAGCCTCAAATTTAATGGAACTTTGCATTTTTTTAAGGAGATCAACATACTGTTTGTAAATAATATGATGGAAAAACTATTGAATGAAATAATAAAGTGCAAATACTAAAAAATGTCCAAAAGGTAATATCATGTTGTTAATATGTTAAACATCATAGTAACAATTTAAAATAAAATAAAAAGAGATCCGTTTACTTTCTGGCTGTTTCCTAAAAAGCGCAAGTCTCCTGAGCAAGTCCTAGCTTTGTAGGGTAAAGCGGTATCGCATCTTCTCTACTGGCTCCTGCCATCCCCTTAGAAGAGTGACTTACTTTGTTTTGTCTCAAGAGCATAAAATGTTATTGCAAGTTCAGTGGCGCCCTTACCGGGACAACTACAATAGGAGTCACCAGTGAAGAGGCTGCGGCTCCAGCATGGGCCAGTGAAACTAAAAGAACATAATGGAGATGCAGTAATAACATGGCCCTGACAAATAACAGCTAAATGATAGAGGTCTTTAGGCTGTAGCAACAACCTGCTGACATAGGGCAATAATAATGTAAAAAAAAAATCACTTTAATAGTTATAGAAGCTTTTATATTTTATAGTTTTATACACATAGAGTTATGAGATGTTTGAAAAGTTTGAAAATTGCTTTCAAAACAGTAGATGACCTGTCTAACCGATTATTATATTTCCAACTACATGAGACTTACTAAAAACAATTTGGCTTTTAATAAAAAAAAATATATGGATATAAAATATATGAATATTGATATAAAATATATATATATATGAACAATGTATGCATTAAAAGGAACAGTGTGATTATCAAAACATCTGCTCTAGCCTTTCTCAAGCCGATGAACAAATTCTTATCCCCACTCAGTGACGCAATCAGCTCATATTAATTTCATCCTGGCGGTGTGACGCACTTGTAAGGCTTATTTCACACAATAGCTGTACACACAGTCAGACATTCACACTCCTAATTTACACCTCTTATGACAAACATACTGTAAGTGAATTAACAGTAACAGAGTAACACCCACTGTTAGAATGCTATACATTTCCAAAAGATTAAAAAAATACATTTTAGAATAAATACTACTACTACTACTACTACTAATAATAATAATAATAATAATAATAAAATAGAATTATAACCCATTATACATAGTTATCAAGATTATACCTACACCTCAGTGGTAGTAAGTCGTACTGCAAGTTACAAACACATCCATGCATTACTGAGTGCTTCTTGATAGCCGTGCTCATCACTATAATTTTCCAACTATTGGCCACTGATTGCATTTCAGCCCAGAGGTGAACATTACATGCTCACTTAGCACCTGAGATCACGCAGGCCGCTGTGTCTTCCCCTCCAGTGAGTACTTGGCAAAGCCAGACTCTGTGAACTCAACACACACCATGCAACATCGACCACAGACAGCCTCCAGTGAGTGAGAGATTCTGCTAACAAATTGTTTGTGGGGTAAATACACAAAGCCTTTTACTACATTCAAATATGACAGTCTGACTCCTTGTATACTGAGTGAATAAACAAATGTAAAAAAAAAAACAACAACCTACAAATAAAACAATATTAATAACACCAGTAAAGCCTTGTATTAATGATGGGTTTGGGCAAACTACCACATTAAAGTGCAGTCAGTGTGTCTGAGAGGTGTTTTGTGTATTCACAGGCAGTGAATGACTTAACCCTGCCATCCAGGGGTGAGAACACAATGGCGAAGGCACCCAGGGTCCGAAACTATACACTTTAATAAAGTCACAAATGGCTAAATGAGGAGCTGTGATCGCACTCACATTACCAACAACAAGGGCTGCACTATGCCTCAAGGAGTTTTGTTTTCCACAAATATGCTAAGCTAATACAGACCTAAAAACACAGAAACCTGATCACGACATGGGTTGTTCAGGTTTTAGCTACCGCACAGAGGGTTTTTCCTCTTTTGCTCTTTTAGAACAACATCAAGCGCTCAGGGTACCTCCTCTGTGGAACACAAGCTTAAAAATAGCCTCGAACCTGAAGTTAAGCAGCTCAGCAGCATAAGTTACAAGTGTTCAATTTTCTGCTTCAGGTTGGTGTGAGGTAGTTTGTAGCGTGCCGTCTATTCTGTTAGTAGTATTCTAGTTAGAGAGCTAAATATCTTCTAAGGTCTTTGGTATCAGGACCATTCTTATATGGCAGTTGTCTGTATCATGAAAAAAAAATTAGGAGAGGAAAGGAGTGAGAGAACGTATATGCATGCATGTATGCATATGTGTATTCACACAAGAGAGAGAGAGAGAGAGAGAGAGAGAGAAGAGAAAGGAGAGAAAGAGAATGCAAACTTTGGTGAGTCTTCTTTGGGCCTCCCATTTGGACACAGAGAGGTCGCAACCTCCCTCTTTATTTTTCCCAAGGCTGTTGGGCTAATGAAGTAACAACAAACTGGGCCGGCGGCTAATTTGGAGTGGCATTTCCTGGCCCCTCTTGGCCCACGGAGATGTGTTTCATTTTCTCTTATCAGTGTTTCAGTCATGTGGCTTTCTGCATGGACGCCCCTGTCTCCCCCCATCGTTGGCCTAATGGAAACTTCGTTAATGTCATTAATCTGCCGACTAGGACAAGTACTAAACATATATCAGCCTGTTTGTACCCGTTTCGAGTGAAAACGCCAGGGGCTGCTTAGACTTGAGCACCACATAAAGATACACCGAGGTTTCATTATCTTTACCAGTCTATGCAGCAGCAAAATTGGGCAGGACATGCATTAATCAAGTTATGCCGTGATTCTTAACCAAAATGTACACTACTTGCATCTCTTCCTCAGAATTTTGCTTGTGTATACACACTTACAACCCAATCAAGCATAATTGAAAGTTTGATGAGAAAAACACGAGTGATCACTAGCCAGCTTGCGCATGCAGAGTCAGGGTAAAACTAGGAATGTCACCACTCCGTTCTAAAATTGAAAGTAAATTGAATGCTCAAATTGACAGCATGACTAAAATAATCAAATAACTGCTATGCGAGCAAATAATCCACTTGTCCATCATGTGACACAGACAGTAATAGAAAAAAAAATCTAAGGAAAGAACCTTAGAGAGAAGCCTTTATATATGATAACCTTCATATATAAATGTTACACTATAAGTACAGCAAAATAATAATGACAAAAATGTTATACGTGAGCAGGTTATAGCCACTTTTCACCCCCTAATTCTGTCCGAACATGTGCGATGCCTGTGGGATAGCCGTCATGTTGACCTCACATGAAGAGTTGCTCTGTGCCCTCCTCAAATCAAAACAGAGGGCCTGCATAAAGCCACTTTAATGATGAGTCAGGCAACTCAGAGAGGTCTCTCTAATTAAGAGACTTCATTCACACATTCCCTCCACTCCATGAATGGACACTCTCAGGCTGACATGTCATATAGCTCCATTCATAGCAAGCAAAAACACAGGGGGAGCAGAGCTCAGCTGGGAGGGATGGCTAACCGAGGGGACATTTTCTTTTGTGCGCCGCTAAGCTTCTGGGGCCAAATGCCAGCAGGCTTACCCTAGTGCCGGCTGCCCATGTGTTTCGCCTTTCTCCCACATGGAGTAATTAGGAAGATCTTAATGGGTTTCCAGGTTTATTAGTGTCCAAAAACAGCTTCAAATGTCACTTTAATTAAAGGGGATTCGGAAGACAGCTTGTGTGGCAATGTCTTTTAGAAAAATCCTTGTCTGGGCCCGAGGGGAGTGAACAGGCCAGGCCCTCAATACATACAAAGATACCTAAAGTTCTAAAAGAAAGCTATCTAGACCCATGGTCAGACAAACTAGATCATTTGACCTCGACAGAACATTAAACTGACAGCAATTATTGGCTTAGCATGCCACACAGGCATATACGACTCCCTCCTTTCATATCAGCATCGGCAAGCCTACTCCAAAAACCGTCCCATTGAAAAAACTCACTCCCAAATTATTTTGGAGGATAAATTTATTCCTGGCATATCCTATGCTCGTTCATGCAGAATATAAAATCCTAGATTATTTCTTGCTTGGTTAACTCGCATCCGGTCTCCTCGTTCACAAAGCCACTCTAATGTTGCCATTAGTTATGCTTCTCTGGTGGCCAAAAGATGAATCCTGAGGTCCTCGCATCCAATAAATGAATGGTGGAAGGAGATAAAATATATCACAGAGATAAAGAGGCCAGTTCATTGCTGGAACATCAGCGTGCAAGATAATTAATCAATATGAAAATGACATGACTGTTAAATGTGCAGCGCAGAAAAGCCTCTCATATATTTTTTTCCCCCTAAGACGAGGATCCAATGTGAATAATTCTACAACGATCTGTCCCCAGAAGATAATATAAAATGTTTCCCATAAAGACATTTTATACAGGAATATAGCCTGTCTTAATAATTAATTCACTGGAGAAAAAAAATGACTATGTATACCTTATATTTAAATTTCATCCCTAATTCAATCTCCAATCTTTAATTAATCTCCAATCCTTGAGCTCTTCATTCAAATATTCGTGCACAAACGTTCAGACTTTATGTTAACGATCAAACAGAAAGGTAGCTAAATTATAGGAGTTATAGGTGAGCCTTTTTTGAAAGAGAACATTTATATTCAAAGCTTGAAAGCAACTAGTGTTTCGCTGAGTGAAGAAAGACAACATGTCAGAGTTTTATGGCACAGGTGTGTAATCGTATGGGCTGCAAGCCTAGAAAGGTGATCTGATAATTGGCCACGGGGGAAACAGCTGTGTGTCTAGGGATCGTCTGTAGAAGATAAGGGACAGGAACTTGTAGTGAGGTATTTTATTAAGTGTCAATTTGCCACAATAGTGTGTCCTCGCAGGCTCTACGACAGAACAGAGAGCGATCTTGGAGTTTTTCTTTGCAGCTTATATAAAGGGACACAATAACCTAAAAAAAAAAAAAAAACTGTTTAAAATGTAAAAATGTTAAAACTGAAAAAAAACACAAACCATGCATTGATTAATTGTAGGGTCACTAAAAAGAGGAAATATGCATGTTATTGTTCAGGTAAAATGGGCAGCAATGGAAAAAAAACACCTGCAATCAAAAAGGGGAGGAATAAATGTAAGAAGATACAATAAAAAACAAAAAATCTGTAAAAAAAAATGTGTATTAAAGACGTATAAAGAGGTGGTGTAATTTGTATGTACTGTGGTAAAGAAATGCAATGCTTAGAATTTCAAACTTAGTACAAAGAATGCTGCCACTTTTTCATGCTGCGAAATTGCATCTGGTGGCAGCAAAGCGAAACGGCAAGCTTTATTTTCCTCAGACAGTAATGCTAGTGTACCTTTGGCACAGAAAAGCAGCGCCTCATACCTCACTCGGGGCAGCTCAGTCAATGGAACAAAGTTAGAAGAATAGAATACAGTCACAGAACAAAACACACACAGCGCAGTGCCGGTGCAGAGACTACGGCTGGAATTCCACTCGGTGTACAAGATGAGCAAAACGGTGACAGGAAAGAGTGGGATGGGGCCTTTACTCCTATAAGCCGTGCATGTCTTCAGCCAAGAATAATTTCCATTTTCATAGGCAAGACTACAGCTGCAGAATTCACTCATCAGTGTAACACCACGGCGAACAACTGCTTGTGCTCTGCCTGCATTAATACAGCTACGTCTGCATGTTACAGAAAAGAACCGTTCTTTTGTTTTGACAGATTATATTATAGACAAATGCCACTGTGAACTAAAAAGTAATAATCAACTAACAGAAATATGATCTGCTAAATAAATGACTAAATTCAGTGTGTTCGTTTTGCTATAGAAAGGATTGCGAAAATGTTTTTTAATGCATTTAGTTAAAAGAAATTGTTAAAATATATTTAAATTGTTAAAATATATTTAATATTAAGAAACATTTAGATTTTTTTTTTTTAATTCCAACATCATACCATCTGCTAGGACTTCTTACTCAAAAAAGGGGGAAACTGCATAAAATATCTGAAAACTGATATCTGGGGTAGATTTAATTCACAATTTTGTAATAATTATACTTATTTATAGTGCAAAAAAAAAATAAAAAAAGCTCAACTATTCATTTAGACCCTAGCTGCCCCAAAGCCAAAGTGAACAACAATGCCACCTCTGAGTACAGTACGTGCAGAAGATGGAGCTGTTTGCACAGACAGTGCGATTCGCCCTTATTTATGGATTCCTATCAGCGGCACTGACATCAGCCCAGCCCAGCCCAGCCCAGTGTTTTGACAGGACGCTAATGTTGAGCTCAGATGAGGAATCACTTCAAGGTGCCCTCTGACACAAGATAAATGGCAGCTGACCTGAAGACACTGAGAGGTGAGCAGCCTTGTGGCACTGTTGTGGTGCTGTTCTCAAAACATTTCCTGTGTTGCTTGAGATGCACCACACCTTAATCTTCTTAAGCTTCCCACATTTGGAGATGGAAGCTGATGACACTCTGTCTGACTGAACCGAGTTCCAACTTTCCTGAAAATAATGACCAAGACTGTTTAACATCCAAGCTTGAACGATTCTGTGATTCTGTTAAACATTTACAGAATGCATAAAGTTCAAAACGTAAATCACAGACTTGAAGAGATTTGCCAAATGGAGCATAATAGGTAGCCGATGGCTTCCTAATTTTGGATGTAAAATCATCATGTGGCTTATTATTTCAATTTAATTCATCAATGCTAATAACTTTTTTAAACAAAAGAAAAAAAAAACTCTTGTACAAAACATACAGTTCCTGAACTAAATGAACCATGGCTGTTTTTTCTACATTATACTCTCAGCCACATAAATGATCAAACCTGATGACAGTCAAAGTCTGAGAAAGAAACAGAGCTTACCAAAGGGAAAGTGACAGGCCTTTCTACAACAGATGTTTCTACCGAGGGGAGTCTACTCTCCACTGAGCAGTCTCACACATGAGAGACACCCAAAGCTTTGGAAACCGTCCTGAAAATGTATATTCACTGGTAAACATGCCACCTCCCACGCTGACTACTGCTTTCACAAAATATTCCTGCCATGTGCAAAATTACAGGGAACTACTCAGAATGTTGAAATTTATAAGCATCCATTTATAGAGTTGAGGAGAATGAAATATCTTTCAACATGAAACAAAAAAAAAAGCCAAGGATGTTGCACCTTACTACAAAAAAGATAAGCTTTTATCGATCCATAATCTGGACGAAAGCCAGACTATTGACAGGAAGACAAAAGACTTCAGCAAGGCCATTTGTCACAAATCTAGTGCCCTTACTCTATCATGGCAAGCGAAATTTTCCCACTGGAAGTGATAACACACTTGTTCAGTTTTAGCAGATCAATATTAATATGTGGGTGATCCAGAAGATAGATGTGGGACAGAGTTTAACCCAGTCACTGCTGGATCATAACAAAAAGATCAAAAGAATTCACTCAGGACCTGAAACAGGTTAAATTTAGCGCTACTCTGCTGTGATGTGGTGTTTTCACACAAACATAACCTACTGCATGTAAAGCCAAAGCAGACCTGAAATGTTTCTGAAAATAAGTGAAAATTAATAACTCTCTTTTTTGGAGGTGTTTAAGTACGCACACATTTTAGCTGCCAAGTGATGCCTGCTGTTGCTTCTAATACAGCAACAAGAACAATACATTAAAAATAATAAGAATGTTTCAACAGCAATAAAATATCCCTCATTTGTAAAACCTACCATCAGTGCTCCACAGAACACTAACAATACAGAGAAAAAAGTATTAAAGCTCTAATTATCACTTAGAATTAGTCCCAGAACAGGATTCCCAGTAAATATCATTTTCAGCAGTGCACAGGGATGGCATGCTTGTCATCTAAAGCCATGTCCACTTCACAAAACGGCATTTTGCCTCCTGTTCATTGTGGCCAGTCTGGTGCCCATTTCCTTCAGACAGGATCTAAGCAGGAGCCAGACGGGAAGGCAAGCATGGCCTCGCAGGAGGCCGGATAAGCCAGCTCTGATGCCTTGATACAGCTCCAGACCCCCAAGCTTTGACATGCTGGCCACAAAAGCAGAAAAAAAGTTTCCTCAAGAAGTAAATAGGCTTCTAGCAAAATACTGCTTTTTTTCCCATTGTAATCTACAGAGCTGTCACTTTCTTAAACCTAGAAATTTAATAAAATGAAAATTGTGATAATCTACAACATAAAAAAGATGTAAATTAAACAGCGTATAAGGAAGGAATCAAATTAGAATAAATATTTAAGAAATGAAACAAAAAGTATAATGAATATTTTAGAAGCTGCTGGGTTTAAAAACTTATAAATAAATAAAAATACACAAAAGGAAAAAAAGTTTTTCCCAAATTATTAATATTCAAAAATAAAGATTCCCCCCCTTCTTTAAATACAGACTTTTTTTTTTATTTAAAAATAAGCTGCAAAGTTTTCACACATAGTAATAATCAATAAACAGATATTAAAATGTGTATACAAATGTTTGTTTGTTTTTTGGGGGTTTTTTTGTTAAGCATGTGTATGTCTACAGTATTCTTCACATAAATTTGTTTTCAAACACATCCATGACTGGGAGAAATGTATGCAGGACCTACACATTCATTAAAATGATTTAGTTATATTATTTAAATGTCAATTCCTTGTCCCTGAACTGCTGATCGTCTATTAATAAAATAATAAGAAGTGTTTCCGAAAGACCGGTCTGCATATTGGTGTTTAAAGTTGGGCAAAATGTAATTAATTTGGCAGTAAATTATTTGCACTGTAATTGGTTAACCTAATGAAGGAGAGGAAATTGCAAATCGCACCGTGGTTCTCTACCTTTCACTCTAATAAGGTGGAAATCTTTCGCACAAAGCACAACATGCACGTTGCGGCTCCTGACCAGCCACTGTGATAACATCATGCTCGAGTATACCTCTCGCTACAAATTAAATATGGAACACTGTTTTTTATTTATTTATTTTAATTTTGTTTCAAAGAAATGAAGCAATTGTCATTTAGTGTAAATAAGTGTGTCTAGCAAAGAAAAAAGAATATTTAAATACCTTTCTGTTTTTTTACTGTAAATGTACTGTACTGTATTTTCTTTTATTTTAAATTACACAGGCTGATATTAAAATGTATTTTAAACTGATATTATATTCAAATTACAAAAGCATGTTATACATGTGAGTATGATTAAGTGTAACTGCTGCATGATGAAGGCTTTATCCAAGCTCTAACTCACTACTCAATATTAAACTCTGCTGTAAATCAAGCCTGGCTGTAAAAAAAAACCTCATATGGAACTTACAATCGTATTTCGTATTATTGCTGTGATTTTCCATTGCGCTTTGGTACAACGGGGGAGGTTTCATAAAGCATCTGTGCAGTTAAATAAAGCATAAACATGTATAAACTTTTTGCAGGCAAGCTAGCAGCATGTTTTATACTCAGCAAAGCGCTTTGCAATAATGTGATGTGCTTGATGAGATGCTGGTCCCCACAGGTACGGTGTGGGCGTCTCTGTGGCCCACCTCATGATCTTGCGCTTTGGCACACTGGCAGATGGGGTACATCATGCCATCAAGTGGAAAAACAAGTTAATGTCAAGTGGTTCAAATGCAACTGTTCCTCTAAAAGGCAAAAAATAGCACAAAATGTTTTGTTTTGTTTTTTGCTATTACAGTTATATTTATAAACCATAATGTTGAATGTATTTTAAGCCCTTGAACACCCTCAGTAAAACCAACACAAATCTTTTAGGAACCACTGTTCCTAAAAGATTTGTGCAGAAATAAGAAGACACTAAATGATATATTTTGCCAGCTAAATCTATTGGTTTGTTAGATTTATTTATATTGGAAGAGAAAGATTTGCAGATATAAATAACCCTAGCAAATCAGCTATTCGTAACCAGAGTTATTCATCTTAGTATATATTTACGAGCCATAACACATTTGTAAATATTATAAATATTCACTACAAAAGACATTATGGATTTTAAATATCGCAGGCCTTTGGTTTCAGTGCCGCACTCAGGAGAAGTGTGACTCAATGCAGCCATCTAGTGTCAAAGAGTAGAGTTATAATAAAAAAATTCAATATGCTGTAATATAGTATAAATAATATAAATGCTTTAAATTAATTAAATAAATAAATAAACGCTGAATTAGTTCAAATGCTGAATTCTATTACAGGCTTTTCAATACAATACAGTGCAATTCCGTGTGTCAGAACTACAGGGGTTAGACAATGAAACTGAAACACCTGTCATTTTAGACCACAATAATTTATTAGTATGGTGTAGGGCC
>JAOUQY010000042.1:15945365-15959201 GCA_028566355.1 Doras micropoeus | reverse complement strand
CAATCAAGACAAAGATTGTGTGTTAAATGACAACGATAGTTTAACGTTTGAACGCATATAGAGGGCCACATAATTGTGTTTTATTAGTTAAATATTACGTAAAAAAAAAAAATCAAGGCAAACATCATCAAAATAAATATATTTATTTAAATGTTATATTTAAATGTATATTTAAATATATATTTTTTAATTTAATATTTAAATTTATATTAATGTTTTATATATATAATTTTTTATATTTTTAAATGTATATTTAAATGTTTTATATATATAATTTTGTATATTTTTTTAAATATAAAAAAATTAATATTAAATTTGTTTTGCTAATAATATCTAAAAAATAACCCACGATATAGTGATCTGGTTATGTGATTTGTATATTTAAGTGACGTTTATTTGCTTTGAAGTTAATTCCTGTATACCTTTTAGCACAATAAAAATTTAGATATGTGTATTCAGGAGAAATAAAATACTGTGTTTGTTTTTTTTTTTTTATTATTATTATTTCTAACTTGTTTATTGTGTACTGTAGGCACCCGGATCATCTATGACCGTAAATTCCTGTTAGACCGGCGTAATTCCCCTATAGCCCAGACACCACCAGCACACCTGCCCGTCATCCCCGGAGTGACGAGCCAAAACATCCTGAATGAAAAGAAGAAGAACGAACATAATAACATCAATAACCATGATGGCAAACCAGGAACAGGTTTGTCTTTTCACTCGCTGACCCCTCGAACTGTTAATAAATAAAATGTCATGTTGGTTGACTTGTTGTAAATGCTGTGGTTTTGGTGCCCACACAAGACTCTACTTTGTGCTTCAGGTGAAGATGCTCAGTTTGAGATGGACATCTAAAGAAGAGGAACCACCGTGATGAGCGAATAATAATCTGGCGTCCATGTGCCAGTGGCTTGGCTTGTAGAAACCAATGTTGTGAGCCCTCTCCTTTAGCTCTCTCTAGCTGTTGGTTGCGAAATAATCCTGGGGATATTCAAGTCCTGTTGGCCCAGTGTGCTGCTGGAGCCCTGAAAGTTAACAAATGATTCTGCTTTTGTTTGATTAGGTTTCAGGGCTACCATCAGCTGTACGTCTGTACATGATTTGGCCACACAGCAAGGGAAATGTCTGTATTTAAGTGCCCAAATGTAACCATTTAATGTAAACAGATTCACTTGCAAAAAAAAAAAAAAAAAAAAAAGCCACCAAGAGATTTCTTCCTGGTAACTTAGTGCCGTTTTACACAAGATATAAAAGATCCAAAATGCTCACTCAGTGTCTTGTCATCCAGACAGCTACTCCTCAGTGCACTTTCTGTTAGCTAATTGTTGTTTAATCGTTTTCAACAGCATCGACCTTTTCAGGATGTTTTTATTTTAATTCCGTAAAAAAAAAAAAAAAAAGTTCAGTAGCATTGACTAGCATCATGCATTTTGTTTCAGATTTAAAGAGTACCGTTTTCATTCCAAGCCTTTGAATTGGGCATTGATCTATAGCTGGATCCATTGTTTTCTTTTGAAATGCGCTCTAACAAACTGCAGATTCAGCATGGGGAAAATGGGTTGATAAAATGCCTAAACCATGGACCTTAAGTAAGAATTGCTGTCGGAATCTTGCCAAATTTCTGCCCCATTTTTTTCCCCCCCTCCGTCTTTATTTAAGACAAATAAAATCTTTTGATTTCTGAATAAATCCTGATGATACTTGAAGCATTACCATCAGCTCTGTGGTCACTGAGTGTAATAAACAACAAATACTGTAGTGCAAGTGACCCAAAATTAGTTGTTGGACAAAGGTAATGACAACATGCACAGCTTTGGACCAGTGAATGGTAGAATGTGATCGTAAAAAGATAATGAACAGAAAGAAGCCCCATTGCAGAGCTGGTCTCAAGATGCACATACGTCATGTACAATATATCACTTTTTAGCTCTTCTAGGTGAAATAACAGGGAAGTATATCAATTTCATCATGCCAGTTGTGACGTCTACTTTCACTTTCCGTTTGCTACTATATTTACCGACCCGCAACATCGGATCAAAGGTAGGAAAGCACTGAAGTGTTGTCAGGAAGTTTGCTCTGCTATTATGCGTCACTGATAATGCAGTTAGGAAAATTGTAACTGCATTTGAGACGATGGATAGTTGCAGTGACCTGACAGTTGATTTTTTTATTATTATTTTTTTTCGTTCTGATGGCTCAAAAGCTTGAATGAAACATTTCCAGTACTCCTCTATGCATATTGTTTAAACTCGTTCTATCTTATCCTAAGCTCAGACGCCAGCATTATAGAAATGTTGTATTTCTGTGACGTTCCTTATTTTTGTTTCCTGCTTTCTCATGGGAAATGGAAAAGGTTTGAGGTTTTCCACAGGAGAGCAAAGCGACTGTCTTTAAAAAAGTGACTTAAAAGAGAATACAGTTCATTCTCTGCTTTACACATTTCGTGTTAAATCATTCATTTATCCTTAAACGTGAATCTCTTTACCCATGCCTTACTTTACTAAGCATCACAGCTGTGACTTAAACAAGTTTAGTTCTCTTTCTTCTCTTTTTCCCCAATTTTTTTTTTTCTCTGAGATTAGGATTAAGATGTTTATCAGAATACATTTATATTTTTGGAGACATGTTGGTTATTCTTTTTCTCTGCTTTAGAGATAAAAGGTTTGGGCTTGCAGCAGTATATTGGTTGAAATAAGATGAGTGATTGGGTCAACATAAATTGTAACTGATTGAATTTAAAGGCTCATGATTTTTGCTAAACGTTGCAAACTTTGATTAATTCCCGACCGTTTTATTTTTCTACAGTTTGAACTTACAGTCTAACTCGCATTTCGGATTTAATTACCAATTGGCAAGATGAAAAGTACGCCGAAGCAGATAGTGGCAGATTTGCTGAATGTACTCTTGTAATGTATTGTGAGCTGTCAAATCCACAGTGTCTTTCAATCCCTTGACTGAGACGTTGTGCATTTTTACATACTGTACCCATCGGAGTTGATAAATTGCCCGTCAGAGACAGACCTTTTGTAAGAGCCTCCCAGATTAATTTACTAAACGATGTATGAAAAAAAAGTCATGCAAAAGGTATTTTTTTGTTCTGAGACCCTGTAAAATTGACATTAAATTAAATTCCAATGCCAGTGGACACTATTACAGCAAAATCAATAAAAGTTCCTTGAAAAAAAAACCTCTTTCGTGTTTGTTTTTGTATTTTGGTGAATATTAGACTTGCGGATTATAATTATTTTATACCACTAGATGGCATAGCAGGTGTGGGGATAGGTTTATGGTTCTGCTGAAACTGAAGCAATTACAACTGATGGCAAACTGTTTCATATATAATGTAGCATGCTGTGTGGCCAAAAGTATGTGGACACTTGACCATCACACTTGTATGTATTTTTTGTATCCTGTTTCATACTTAGCCATGTCTTCATGGAGCTTGCTTTGTGCACAGGGACAGTGTCAAGCTGGAACATGGTTGGGCCTCTTAGGCCCTGTTCACACCCGGCGTTAACGTTTGTCTTGGGTGATCCTATCGCAAGCTCTGAGTGTGTCAGTTCACACCTGGTATTCGAATACGTCCCCACACGTGCCTTGGTGTCAACATATTTTTGGCCATATAGTGTATGCACTGGAGGACCAGGTTTTCCAAAAACTACTGCACTGTTTAAATCATAATGTGTGGGAATTTTGACACATTCAGGTACATCATTAAAAACTAGGGATGACATTAGCAAAGGTACTAAAAAAATTATTTTCAGGCCATTAGACATATCCCTTCGATGGGCAATGGTGGTCAATATTTTATGGAAGTGCAAAGCTGTCCGTGTGAGCATTCGAGGTATAAATAATCCAGCGTTTAGTCTTCCAGATCAATAATCCAGCTCATAGTCTAAAATCTTTAGCTGTGTCTTGCCTGTATGCAGTCTATGGGGTGTTATATCAGTCAGCCCGGGGGAATACTCTGTGACGTTTGATTGACAGCCCTATATCGCAAGGATGAGCAAATGCATAGACAAGTAATTATGTGAATTACTTTGATATGTAATGTGGTATGACGTACTGTTAAAAGTATTATCAAGGCCATGCGTATAGTCAAAAGAACTTACACATAAATAGAATACATCATTCATTCAGTATTGCATGATTTTGTTTATTTTTCTTTTTCATAGTTTTCTGCACACGAATGCTTTCAAAAGCGTTTTAAATCGCACGTAATCTCAGAAAATTCGGGAAGATAACCGCAAACGTTCGCTATCATAACAAAACCCAAAAAAAAAGAAACACTTTCGGAGTGTTTAATCCTTTTCTTTCCTGCTTTTCAGGCAATTAATCTCGGGGAAACTACAGTGTATAAATGATTCTTGAGACGTGCTTAGTTGCTTGGAAACCCATGGCAACACTGTCCATGGCGCACCAGCAGGCCTTCAAGCCGAGGGTGTTCTTTGTCAGCGCTGTGAAAGGCGCCACCTCTTAAAAAGAATTTATTTAACTGAGACTAAAAGCACTGAAAGAAACTGGCACCAAAACTAAGGCTGTTTGTACCCAAATACAAAAGTGACATTTGTGGAATTTTCCATTCCCATTCACTAATCCACATTTGCATTCGCTAATTAAAGGACACACTGTGATTATTTTGTACAGATTATTTTAGTCACTATTCATACTCGAATGTGGGCAAAACATCCGTTTTACAGTTGGTTATGTGTGTATTGCAGGATATTGTGAAATGTTACATGTCATATCCTTCTTTTTGTATGGGAGTAAAATCCAGGGACTCAGCGGTGTCCTTAAATCAGATTTAGTGAGTATGTCACCAGATCTGTTGCTTTATTGCACCTAGGTTCACCACTGTCCTATATTTTCCTGTGGCTCTGTCATTCCTGGTTAGTGCGAAGTGTAGAAGAGTGCTGATGGCCTCCTTTTCTGTGTAGTACAGAAGACGCTTAGTGCAAGGTCTTGTTGACTCACTAATGCTTTGCATTTACTGTAAATCCTCTTCATTCTCGTTGTTCCCACGTTAAAGTGTAGGTGCTACGTACGTTGCCAGGAGATGGAATTGCTGATTGGTGAGAGTATGAGACAAGAGTCCTCCCCCACATCCTCATCTCATATCCTCACCCTGTGTGAGTTGAAGAGGTGGTGAGGAAAAGGACTTGCCCACCTCCCTTGTTCTCTCTGTGTAAACTAGTCTCTGCCTCGTCGCTGTATTCAGGCCTGGCCACATGACTGAGGACAACTGAGAAAGGATCCACACAGAGGGGTTAACTCTGAGGGGACTCAAGATGCAAGACAACTTAGACAGGATTTTTTTTCCTATGCTTCATTCTTCTTTACATGTGAACACTGAAAAACTCATGATCATATAAGTGAAGAAGTAATTAGGTAAGTAATTTGTTTTGTAATATTTACTTTTCCTTCCAATGTGACTACTCGATTCTGCTAATTGTGTTCAAGAAAAAATTAGTTTTGACCTTGCTTGGCTTCATGGCCACATAAAACTTAAAGCCTCACTTACATTGCCAACATAGTGTTTCAAATAATACTTTTGTGGCGTTCCAAATTGGCCAGGTGTTTGTAACATAGGGGTGCTGAGCCTTGTTATCTGTCTAAGGAAATAAGCAGTCTAACATGTGGCTGTGCTTGGGTGGTGTTCTGCTCTGTTATTGGCTATCCTGGCTTATGAGAAAGACATATGTATATACACAATTGGGTGTGTACACAAAAGTATGTTTGTGAATTTTATGTGTCAGACCTTTTTTTTTTTTTTTTTACAGTGGTTCTAATACTCAAAAGCTGTAAAGCTGACATGTCTACATCTTTCTGCCCAACATCCAACATCATAGATGTGTAATTTGTGTATGACAAGAGGATTTAAGTGCTTTTAGATGTGCACTGGGACTTGATAATAATGCACATGTTCCTCTTTGTGAAGGATATATCAATCATTAGTACCCCTAGTACTTTAGTACTTCCTCCTTTTTGGCTTTTGCTGTTCACATCCTTCCTGCTATCTGTGTGACATCACTCAAATGCATCCTGAGACTTTGTCTGGCCATATTTAGAAATTTTCTTCCCTTGCTTTTTGTCTGCTCTATTGTGGCCCAGATGGAATTTCACGCAGTGTCCAAACCTCGAGTAGACTAGTCAGTTATACAAATGTAAAAGAATTAAAGCATTTGCTACATTTTTTTATTTAAATATTGATTAAATTAGGTGTGTGATGAAAATGACTCCAGATCTGTTTCTGACCAGAAATCTGGGGGGAAAAAAGATCTAGTTTGTATCTCTTTCTCATTCTGCTTAGTTTTGGTACTTAGTTGTTGTCAGAGTTGCTGTGTGAGAGTTTGTGTTCTGGGTCTGCTCCATGAAAGGAGGTTGTCCTGTGAGTGTCTGGAGCCGCCCACAGAGCTGTCTGGCTGCCAGATGTACAGTACTTCTCCGCTACCCCCTCGGGAGCTCCTACTTCAACTCTGGCACTGTAAGAAAAGAACCAGAAAGTTACATGACTAAAGAACTGCAAACGCCTATTCGGAAAACTCGGATTATTATGTTGAGAAGATACCACTAGCAGCACAGAACGTTTGGTTTGTTTCATAAAAGCTTGAAGAAGTCTGAAATGAAGAAGCACAAAGCAAAGGACATCAGCACAGCTGTCAAACCGTGAGGCATTCTTTTAACATTAAATGATGGTTCAAATGATATAGAAAATGGAAAATGTTTTTAAAAATGTACCCAATGGTCTTGATCATGTATGCATGTCCATTCTAATAAGTGAAGTGTGTCATGTTTCAATGCTTCAAACATGCTGGAAACAGTTGTTATTTGTCCTTGGGTGTTAATTAAGGGCACTTCATCTTGTATGATCTAAAGATTAAGCTGAACATTCGTTGGATTTGTTCTTGTAATTGTATATTACTGTGTGTCCTGTGAAAAACTTTCAGTGTGTGGTTTGATTGCAGGTCTGTGTGGATTATGGGCACTACAGCTAGTGCAGGGTCCCAGCCTGCATCAGTGACTCCTACACACCACCTTGATCAGCAAGCTGGTGATATAGCTGAAGACAAGAGCTCCGTGAGCAGCAGCTCTTCACAAGCGCTGAACATTCTCAACAGCAAGGCCAAGTCCATTATCACAAACAAGGTGGCGCCTGTTGTCATCACGTAAGTACCAATACCAAAATGATTGTCCTATATGATGTCTTAGCCCTCATCATATATCATATCATATATCATACTCGCACATAATGTGTTTTGACTGACGTATATCCAGACAGACTAGGTGAACTATTTGCCCAATCCAGTTGCCCTAAATCAACATGCAGTCACAGTGTAATGTAATGTAACATAGTAATCAACAGTAGAAGTGTGAGTCCATGAATAGGGTACGATTTAGCCTGTGTAACTCTTAAAATTGATTTTTAAACCAATTTTAAATATAGAATTTTAGAAAATATAAAAAATGTGTTAACTCATCTTAGGTAACAATATCTCATTTTCTTCACAATGATTCTTTATATTAAACGAGTAAGAGGGCTGATTCTAATCATTTACTTGAAATGTATTTTTATACATTAATAATTTACTTTCAGTCTGTAATTTGGGTGATCAGGGTTCAAAGTGAACTCTGTAATTAATTAATTAATTAATATCATATTATTATCTTATTTTTCTTCTTGCTGTGATCAATCATTTCAATACTGGTTCAAAAACCTCTTGTTGAACATGTGACTTGTGAAACCTTCCAAATATTTCATACCTTATAATGGATGACGACTCGTGGCAAAAGATGTTTCAGGTGTGCTTTGTTAAATTGATTCACGCATGAACATTTTTGAAACATTTTTTGAAGTATTTCACTGATTACATTTCAGGCTCAGGTGTAATTACAGTGGGCTGGGACAGGCAAAATGCTGTGCTACCTCCCATAGAGTTTTATTCATGTTTTAAGTTATGTTTTAAGTTACCAGAAGTATACATATTTGCAAAGTCCACTTCACCTACAGTATTTATATAATATTTTGTAACTTTTATTTCACATGCATATTTGTAATTGCAATATCCATGGGACACAAATAACACCTTAGTTAACTGTGGAATCATCCAGAGGTTTAGATTATGCCAAAATGTTATGAGAAGAACCTGAGTGCTATCTCTGTGAGCAGGTATAACTGCCGGGAAGAGTTTCAAATTCATGACAGTATCCTCTCTGCTAACTACTCTGTGGGAAAAATATCTGACACGCTGCCGGAGCATTACCTAGTGCTGGTAAGTATGTTATTACGACGCTAATTTAGCAATATGATGAAAACATTGGGTAGATATTTTGATCTCACAGTGATATAATGGTGAAATTTTTTAATTGTTCATCTGTTGAAAATCAGCTTGGTTCTGAAGGGGAGCTTTATGGTCAGAAACTTTAATCAGAAAACCATTAAATAAACACACAGCATCAATTTCAACTTCTTCAGAGCACTGAGAGACACTATAAAAAGCCATTACAACCTATATGTCTCAGATATTTACTTACATTTATGGAGCATGAAATGTTATTTGAAATGACATTTAAAAAAAATATATATATATATATATATATCATTGCGGTTGACTTTTCTTTTGATTTTTGCATCAGTTACATCATCAATAATTCCATGACCAGACTTAAAGATGAAAAAGAGTCCTCTTTGTTTTAGAGGATATGATAGGTCATGCTTTAATTGAAAACGAGTGACTATCATGCTCAGAATATTTCTATGCTTTTTATTGCCTAGGGGGAGTTTTTTATGGTGCAGGACGTGAATAGTAGAACAGATGTCTTAAACACTACAGGAAGCTATGGGGCCCCTAACTTCCGGAAAGCAAAAGAAAACTACCCTCTGTTTGGAATGGGCCAGGCAAGCCTGAACGGCTTCAAACAGGTCCTCCAGAATCTACAGAGTGAACCTTATGAGGTCAGTCATACTTGGGCAAGATGAAAAAAAGCCTCCAGTTTCCATTATGTTCAGGATTTATGTGATATGCCAATTCTATTTCTGGTTTTGAAGTTCAGAGAAAGGGATTGTATAGTTACCATTAAGTCTACATGGGAATCCTGGCATCACCTAAAATTTCATTCAAATGTAGCAATAAAAATGTTCTATATTAAATGTAGAAATGCGTCTCTATTATTCATCACTGATGGTGAAATTGAATATTTTAGCAAATCATATCATATATATATTTTAGCAATATCATATCATGTCTCACTTATCGCTGTATATCTTGCTGTTTGTACATTCAACACAAACTGTCTTCGGTGGACAGTGCAGCATCTCTCGAAGGGGCGGAACCTCATAACCAACTACCAATCACTGAAATGATGATAAACATGACAGACATCTCAAACTAAAGTTTTTCTGCTAGTCAGCAGCTGTC
Organism: Doras micropoeus; assembly: GCA_028566355.1. NCBI lineage: Eukaryota > Metazoa > Chordata > Actinopteri > Siluriformes > Doradidae > Doras > Doras micropoeus. The sequence continues at coordinate 15,949,782 of JAOUQY010000042.1, read as the reverse complement.
CAGTAAATAGGTTTAGTTAACACACACGAATCCTCTCCATGGTAGGTGCACAAACTCAAGTCCTACCCACAGGGCATGCTGGAAGCCATGCATACACCCACCCCCTAGTCTCTGGATTGTCCACCCACTCCTTAGATCCAGTGGCCGACACCACAGTAAACCTTTGTTCTCACTTTAGCTTTTTGACTGTCCTGTGAAGAATTTATCCACCTTAATATATTTTTTCTTCTACATACAGGAAGTGATATTCTTCTGCGTGCGGGAAGAGCCTGTTGTTTTCCTGCGTCTGGATAAAGACTTTATTCCATACACCCCCAGGAGGAAAGAAAACCTCCATGAGAACCTACATGACCTGAGAAGCGTGGCTGGATCAGAGCAGCTGGAGCTCTCCATCAGAAAAGAGGCAGGTTATACACTAACCTACTGGATGTATAAATGTAGCTCAGCCTCCTTATATTAGACTAGATTCACCATACTTATTTGACATATGGTACTGATTATGTGCTTGCTGTTTTTGTATTTACATTTCCCCAGCTGTGTGACTTTGCTAAACTCTGTGAGAACATCTTCTATGTTTATAATAACATTGAAAATTTCAAAGATGAGCCACAACATGTTAGGATTGTCTCAGAGGAGGACATACATGTAACCGAGGAGGTTTACAAAAGACCACAGTTCAATTTGCCTTCTTATAGGTAATGTGTAATGCAGTTTGTTGTCAAGGCTATATATGTTTTGCTGATTATCATGTTTCTTATTCTAAGCGCACTGTGATTTTCTCTTGAAGATATTACAGACTCCCACTTCCTATGGATGGGGCACCAATGGAGGAGGACTTTGATGCTTTTGTAAATGTGCTTAGGGTAAGATCATATTATAATTTATATAGTTAATAATTTTCAACTATTTCTAGCCTCCTAAAATGCAAACAAGGTAGAAACTTTATCACAAGAGTGAAATATGGAGCAGATAAGTACTGTGCTACTATCACGTCTTAAAACAATGTTGTCAACGTCCCTTTTATGGAGCTGTGGTGACTTGCCAAGACCAAGGATTTCACAGTTATACAACTGAAAAGAAATTGAGACTTAATTAGATGTACTGCATAGTGGTGTGGAATATGACCACTGCATAAAGCAGACCATGAGATGTGTCAGTTGCAGTGCTCTATATGGACAAAATTCCACAAAATTTGGCATGCATCTAAAGAATATGGTAGTGATGCAGGGTGTGAACTTTCCCAACTATAGCTTAATCAGTTCTTGAGATATTGAAATGTGTCCATTGCAGTGCTCCATATGGGAATTTTTCACAAAATTGGTCCATCCAAAGAATGTAGTAGTGATGGGGTGTCAAATTTTATGATGTTTGAACCTGTACATCATAAGATATTGGCTAGTAAGAGCTAATAGAGCCGAACCTGCCATAAAAAGTTCATAATGTCTGGCAAAATGGTTTTCAAAAAGTGCTTTGATCCTACCTTGATTCAGGGTTTGAGACCTTGAGACACAAACCTTACATTTCATATCAGACATATGGGGCTACAACCTTGGAAACTGGTGAAGTCTAAGTGCATGATATCATCAACTAAACATTGGTGAAAGAAAAAAAAACTTTGACAAGACCTATATGCCTGCCAGCATTAGATGTAGCAGTCATAACAATGAGACAGCTTGCTTCAAGCAGGCTTTGAAACAAATGAAAAAAGCGAGTTCTGTCAAAATTAAGTAGATGTTGGATGTACTTACATACTCCTCAGAAATACAAATTGATGACTAACATTTGATTTAGCTGGTGCATACAGCTGTGTTCCATCAGCAGAGCAAAAGAAGCTAATACCATGTTTACAAATAAATCTATTTAGCTGTTATGGAACAGAGCCTTGTGGAACAATATTTTGCTATTTATGTAATAAAATATTGTGATTATATAATGTTGAATACCATACTAATTAGTATTAGGATTTGGTCATCATTAATTGAAATGCTTTAGGTATATAGGCCATGGAATTTAATATTTTTTTTATTATTATTAACAGAGATATAACATAAAATGCATTTATGTAGAGTAAGCAATAGAAATCATTTTCAATAATCTTTGTTAATGCTGACCTACGGTATATACATGCAGTCAATGTAACCCCCCCCAAAATAAATAAATAAATAAATGTGCCAAATTCATGTTTTTTTGCTGTTAGAGATGTATGTTGTACCCATTCTTCCCCAGAAAATGATCAGTTCAAAGAAATCACTGAAAGCACAATATTCCCATGACATTATATTCCCATTCATGATGAGTGTAAACTTCTAAAGACAACTGTGTATATAATGTCCTCTCCCCCACAGAAAAGCCCTAGATTGTCAGTATTGTGTGACAGCTCCAGGCCCCTGCCTGCACTGCTGTTCAGCTGCCAGGTGGGGGTGGGACGAACCAACCTCGGCCTTATCCTTGGTGCACTAGTCTTTCACCATGTACATGGGGCACCGTATAACACCAGGTGAGGTTTTATGCATATTTCTAGTAATCTAATATGTGCAGTGTTACCTTTAACATTTAAGGGGTGGGATATATTAGGCAGCAAGTGAACAGTCAGTTCTTGAAGTTAATGTGTTAGAAGCAGGAAAAATGGGCAACCGTAAGGATCTGAGTGACTTTGACAAGGGCAAAATTGTGATGTATAGAAGACTGGGTCTTCTGGGTCAGTACAACTTCAAATGGCAGGCCTTGTGGGGTGTTCCTGGTATGAAATGATTAGTAGGTACAAGGAAGGACAACTGGTTAACTGGCCATATGTGTCATGGGCAGCCAAGGCTCACTGACATGCATGGAGAGTGAAGGCTAGCCCATCTGATCTGATCCCACAAAAGAGCTACTGTAGCAGAGATTGCTGAAAAAATTAATGCTGGTTAGGATAGAAAGGTGTCAGAACTCACAGTGCATCACAGCTTGCTGTGTACAGGGCTGCACAACTGCAGACCAGCAGTGTGCCCGTGCTGCCCCTTGTCCACCACCAAAAGCACCTACAATGGACATATAAGCATCAGAACTGGACCATGGAGCAAAGGAAGAAGGTCGCCTGGTCTGGTTTTCTTTTACATCATGTAGACGGCTGGGTGTGTGTGCGTCACTGCAACACCATGCCCCCTGCACTATGGGAAGAATTTAACCTGACGGAAGCAGTGTGATACTCTGGGCAATGTTCTGCTGGGAATCCTTGGCTGCTGGTATTTCGGTGAATGTTACTGTCACCTACCTAAATATTGCTGCAGATGAAGTACACCCCTTATTGGCAACAGTGTTCCCTAATGGCAGTGACCTCTTTCAGTAGGATGATGCACCCTGGAACACTGCAAAAATTGTTCAGGAATGGTTTGAGGAACATGATAAAGGGTTCAAGGTGTTGACTTGGCCTCCAAATTCTCCAGATCTCAATCCAATTGAGCATCAGTGGGATGTTCTGGACAAACAAGTCAGATCCATTGAGGCTCCAGCTCACAGCTTACAGGACTTAAAGGATCTGCTGCTAATGTCATGGTGCCAAATACCACAACACAGCTTCAGAGCTCTTTTGGAGTCTATATCTCAACAGGTCAGCACTATTTTGGTGGGACAAGGGGGACCTACAAAATATTAGGCAGGTGGTTTTAATGTTATGGTGTATATACACTTGATTTACAAACAGTGGAAATGTGAAAAATTAATTAATGCTGTTAAATTGATCAATCTTTGCCTCCGATTGCAAAGGGAAGAGGACACAGTGGTCAAGCAGCAGCCAGAGTTTCAAGTCATCCAGAATCTGATCAGTCGTCTTCCCAAAGGTCATCAAGTGCTTGATGAGGTTAGTTCTCACAGCTGCACTCACAGACAGCAATATACCAAATGGCACTGTAGTCCTTTTGCATGCATTGCATTTGCAGCAGTGTTAAAATGTTTTCTGCTTTTTCATCATAGGTCAATCAAGCTATTGAAATGTGTTCAGAAATGCACAACATCAAAGATGCATTATATGAAAATAAAAGAAAAATGGAAGCAATTTGTGAGGATTATCAGATACAAGTGGGTATTTTTTTTACTTGAACTCTTTTTTTAGAAAATTTGTAACTTCATAAAATTATGTGAGCAAGGTTTATTAAAGAGGGATGTGATAAATGCATGGTGTGTTTCTTTCTTTCTTTTTTTCAATTATTATTATTATTATTATTATTATTATTATTATTATAGGGAAGCAGTACAAAATCCTATTTCTTGCGAAGGACCCTGCAGAGTCTTGAGTCTTATTTCTACTTAATAGTGTTCAATGCATATCTTCATGATCAGGTACTGGATTGTTTATTATTATTCTTCTTCTTCTTCTTCTTCTTCTTCTTCTTCTTCTTCTTATTATTATTATTATTATTATTATTATTATTATTATTAT
>JAOUQY010000042.1:15843887-15854369 GCA_028566355.1 Doras micropoeus | reverse complement strand
CCTGCTAATTGAACCTTCACACTCTGCTCTTACTGGTGCAATGTGCAATGAAGATTGGCCACCAGGCTGGTCCACTTCAGCCATGAAACCTCCCATACTAAAATGACAGGTGTTTCAGTTTCATTGTCTAACCCCTGTATATATATATTTATTTATTTATTTATTTTTACATATAAATATTTTAGTAGTAGTAGTATGTTATATGATACATACTAGTTACATTTATTTAACATATGTATATATTTATATAGATTTAATTAACTTATATGTATACAGATAGAACTACCATATTGTATCATACTGTATTATTGTATTATTATCTATCTATCTATCTATCTATCTATCTATCTATCTATCTATCTACAGGGTGCCTATTTCTAAAAAATGTTTACCATAATGGAAATCATAACCCTTTATTATTAAAGCTCTTATATCTATAATTGAGTTTAATCACTCAAGCTTAATTTGTTATTGAGTATTAATCCAGACTTCAAAAAATCGAAAATATCTAAACTCTAAACTCTAAAATACATATAAATAATGTCGACTTGGGCCTAAAGTTTCTGCTAATGGAAAGATCAGCTAAGGACACGAATAATAGCCATTATTGTGCACATTTAAATAGTAAGCCTAATATTTGAATAGCTGGATTATGTTCTTAAATATGTACTGAGGTAGTCAGTGGAATTTGTTTTATAGTTAAAGGGGATCCCTCGGCTGCTAAATCCGTGCGAGGACCCCTGCTCCTGATAGAGTCGATCTGTCATGATTAAGTATCTGCATGGCTTTCTTAATGAACATCTTTCATGAAAGTTTGCAAATCATCCTCGTGTTATAGAGGATCTGGGATTTCTGAATCTTGTTTGTAAGCGAAGAGAGCCACAGTTGTTGGCAGCGAGGACGACTGAGATCATTTACATGGTTTGACGTTAGTGGCCGTCACCGACTTTATTATCACGCTGTTGTGATCAGCTCGCTTTGTCACGTCGCTGAAATATGGCCACGCTCTTGTGTCAACAGCTAATATTTATATAATTCGCTTCCTCTCTCAAGCCTTTGGTAACGTGCGCAACATCTGCATGCCATCCGTTAGATTTACAGACGGAGATTAATTGTAATGCTAAGAATCGCACTCAAGTGTGATTCATGAAACAGAACTTGAATTAGTGCGGCTGACCTTTCCCCACAGAGTAGATGTACTAGTGAGATAATCACCAGACTTCCTGATGTGAAAATCAGTTCGGCGTGTGTTTAGATTGGCCAGACCTTTCCTCTGTGTAGCTCCGTGTCTCTGTGTTGTTGTAGAAATAAAAATGTGTGAATTGCCTGATTCGTAATGTAAACTCACCCCTTGGAATGATAGGAAGTTGTCACCCGAAACCTGCTGCATGTGTTTTGACACTTATCTAAATTGCCTTAGTTGTGATCCAGCGGGAATTTACGGTTTGTCCTTGTCACTTGAGATCTGGTGCATCACCGAGTTTTAGCGCCAGTGCTCTACGGCGTTCGGGGAGCCGCAGTGGACGGCGGTGAGGTTTATTAGCTTTTAAATTCATACCCTAGGTCTTTTTTCACCGCAGAAGGCGCTGGTGTTGGAGACAGAGTGCACTGTGCTTTACATGATAAACAGCCCCAAAAATCGAGCTGCTGCAAAACTCTAATTTAAAGGCCGATAGGAGCGAGCAGGAGGTAAAGCATTAATGTGCTGCATGCTCACTTCAGCGGTTTTCTCCCAGATAATGAGTCAGTCCAGACATCTTTCAGTGCAGTCTTCATCTGTGCACAGCTCAGAGAGCAGAAAAGATCGACCTGTTATACACACATGGACATGTATGCGTACTGTGTACACATACGAGCGTACACTAGGGCTCTTTAAAAGCAGGAAGTGAAACCTGCCTGAAATGACTGCCATCACGGTGGCTATTAAAAGGAGCGGTGGTTGGAACTGATAAGCTCAGTTTGCTTATTGCGCAGCCTGAACATTGGGGGCAGAGGATTACTGCCACTTGTGTATATTTCTGCTGATGCATTTTTTTATCCTTTTCTGTCAGGTGGTGCATATTAGAATAGCTTGGCTGATGCAGAGCGGGAAGGCTTTTAGTGTCCTTATATTTAAAATAAAATCTTGCACACACACACACACACACAGACACACACACATGCATTCGCACTGTATAGATTTATATTCTTGCTAATACATTTTTTCCTGAACATAAACATGGTCACGGTAGAACCTCATTTCAGTAATGTAATACAATGTTAAAAGTGGTTGCCCTGCTTACATATGGCTGTTTTCCCAACCCCCTGTGTCATCTCCTCCACCGTTTCCCTCAGTGGGTGCTCTGGAGCCTCGTTGCCATGTCGTGTCACCGCTCCTTATGTTATTTACATAAATGATAAACACGGCGGATGCCGGGATTGGCCGCATAATCCACTTGCAGTGTCATTAGGGAGGGAGAGGGAGGAAGGCTATTACAGGGCCGCTTCATCAGCGGGCCTCGCTTAGGCCTTTTATGGAGGTAATGGAAACCTCTCTCATTAAGGTGCCGCTCATTTTGGTAATTGATCTTGTTGGTCTTTAGTTGAGAAGAGCGGACCTGAAGTGCCGCCCGTTTGCCGCAATCATTTCTCAGGATCCAGCGTGAGCCGCTCTGCCCTGCGCTGGCCCTGCCACCTTCACTCTCGCCAGCTTGCTAAAGTGTGTATAGTGAGCCAGATTCATGCTGACCTCAGTGGAGTTAAGTGGCTTTACCTCTGGGTTAATGTCGCTGGTACGAGAGGTTTTTGCGTTTTGATGATTGTAGGTGCTCTGTTGGACTTTTTACTGTTTCAGTCAAGTGGCTATTTCAGCTCTATTGCAGTAAATGAAAGGCCACAGATTCTAATGCATTGATGACCTGTTTGTTTTGCAGAGCCTTGCTGCTGTTTTGGTGCGGGGCTCGGCCGTGTGGCGAGCTGGGAGTTGTCACATGTGAGATGTAATAATAGACTCTGTTGTGCGATCCAAACAGCATGCTCGCCTCTGTGACTCACTGTGGCTCGGCCTGAGGTCTGGACTTGCATCATCACCATAATCAGTGTCTGTTCAGCTGTCGAGCTCGCCCTTGCTTTCTCATTCTTCTTATTTCTCTTTCTCTATCTCAATCTCTCTGGCATTCTGCCCCGTTTAACAACCTGCAAAACTGCAACTTTCCCTGCATCTTATTTGTGGACATGGTTTACAGTCAACTGAAAATGACACTTTGCAGGCTTTGATTGTGAAAGCTATTATTATTATAGCTGTTATTGTTATTATTGATTATTTTAGACAGTGTTCCAGTAGTCTAGTTTTTAATGCACGGAATTGTATTTAACATGTCGGGCTATGCTGTAGTTCACCTCAGACAAGAAGCAGTTGGTTTAAATGTGGCAAGTGGGACCACTGTAACGTTTCTGACCTTTTGTTACCATTGACTGATGAGGTATTGGTTCAAGGGAAAAATGAGATATTTCCACCGCCCTCTGTGACAGGTGTATAAATGAACGCATCAAGCAGTAGGATTCTCTAGACAGCACAGCCTCCTGTGTTACGAGCAAGATGTCATCAGTGCTCATGGAGAATATAGTCGGAAGCTGATTTACTAAGAAAAATTTTTTCCAGAAGGGTTTATTTTCTCTCCTGTGGGGTTCTGAAGAGTGAACGTGGCAATATCTATCGCTCAGCCTACACTTCATATAACAGCTCAGTGCTCTTTAGGTCTTTATGGTCTTAGTCCATGTATTAAGGAGCTCTTGCTATGGCTATCAGTCATCCTGTCCTCGAAAAGACCTCTGACATGGGCCTGTAGTGTTATGCATAACCAGAGCTGTATGAAGCAACCTCAAGCCTCCAGTGTGACACTGCTGAGGCTGAGAATGCAGTCTTTGTTTATCGCACAGTCACATGCTAGGTCTGGTCTCGTCTGCCAGTAGACGTTTATTCATTTAACAGATTTTCACACTTGCAGGTTGGCCTTCTGATTGGCCGGTGTCTCAAATCTTTACATGTGTTCACTGACAGCCTTAACAATCTGCAACCAAATCAGCATCTCTTACAAGCTCTGTGAGCTGTGCGTGTTGCAGTATGTCATATTATGACCGGATGACTAATGCAGTAAAATGAATCGTTAATCAAGACTGGGGAAGTTTGCTCAGCATGAAGCAAATTACCTGGATTAGCATAGCAAAACTCTGCATAATTTACCTTTACTGCTTGGCGCATCCTCCGGTAGAGAAGGGTCTGTTAATTACCGCTGTTGTAAACAGGCAGTCAGTGTGAAGGGGATAAATGGAACTGAGAGAATGACGGCGAGAGAAAATGGAGTCATAATTTTATGGATTTGTCATGTTTGTTTTCATATGGGTGCTTGAATCTCAGGAACTCGGCTCCCTTACAGATAATACAGCTAGTACATAAAGCAAGCGGCCTTCCGAAAAGTGTCCTCCGGGGTAGGAACGTTGATCGATGGGCCCTAGGGTTAGTTTATTAAGGCAATAAAAAATCATTAAAGACAGTTAACAACTCTGAAGTTACTTCTCAAATTGAATTGAACTGAATTCCTATTTGCAATGTTTCTTTTATGATGGATTCATGGAAACAAAGCAGAAATACCACATGGAGTCACACCTACGCTATTCACATTTCAACACAAAGCCAGCTAAAAGTTGTGTCATGTGGCTGTGTGACAGTTCTCCGTTGTGCCACTTCAGTACAGTCACTCAGATCGCGGCTTGTTATTACAGCTAAGTTAAATGAAAGTGTTATATACAGTGAGGTCCGAACGTCTGAGAAGGGTAAAACATTTCAAGCAAAGAAAAGAAATGTTCAGTTGTATAAATGTTGGATAGTCCGATTATGCTAGGTCAATTACTAGGTCATTATTTACATGCGAAGCAAATTTGTGGTATTCAAAGTATTGACTCGTTTGTACAAAAGGTTAGGTTTTCTTTGAGTCGTATGTGTTCAGACGACACTCTGATGGATTTGATCTAAAATGGATCATAAAGTTTTAGACGCACTCGTGGAGTCCATGCCAGCTCGAGAAATGTAAAATAGCATTTCTACTGGTGGACCCAGACTTTTGGATGCCACTGTAGCATCAGAACTACTTTTTTTCACTCTTTTTACACCTGTACAAGTTCAATTCATTCACGAGCTGGATTTTATATATTAGGATCTGTGTGTCATGAATGTAATGCGTTTCATGACTGTACCGCACAAGTCCGCTAATGGAGTGTATCACAATTTGATTAATGCTAAGCAGATTGTCATGCTTATCTGTAAATGAATTAAGGCATTTCATTTTAACATGGCATCCTTCACTCACAATCACAGCCGTGCTCATTCAACATTTATTGTTCGGTTGCAGTTTTGTAAAACAAATGAGCAGATGTTCAGCCTAAACCCTGTGCATCCTGCGACTAGTTCCTCCTGCTGTACCATGCTTCCACAGCCATTCCTTTAAATCACGAGTTGTCTTCTGGGCTTCCTTTGAACGTTTGATCTTGGGAAAACACGAGCGACATCTCTGAGATTATCTTAAACGTCTTCAGCGTGGAAGGACTCGCAGCATAGCTGGGATGGAAACTGAGTGTAATTTTAGGGTCAGCGTGTCTAGGGCCTTGCAATTTAAACGCAGTAGTGCGATTGAAATGACATTGCGTTCCTAACGGCGCCGTTTCGATATGCCTCTACATGCCGAACACAGATTATTGCAATGAGGCACTTGTTACTGAAAGGTTTAGGCTGCTCAGTACTGATTATTTTGATAGTTGATAAGAGCCCTTTTTTTTTTTGAGTAATAATCATGTACTTGACATGCTGACTTAAAAACTACTTAAAACAAGCAATTGTCAGCATTTTTTTTCTAGATAAATCCTACATATAAGTGCTATTTTAATATATTTTTTATATATTTTATCCAAAAATCTGACTTTTTAATGAAAAATAAATTTGTATATACAGATTTTCTTTAATAATTTGTGGCTTTCCTGAACAAAAATACTGTTTTGGTACACTTCCACATGCTGAACACAGATTATTTTAATCAGGCACTTGTTACTAAAAGGTTTAGCATGGTCACTACTGATTATTTTAATAGTTAATAAGTTGACAGGTTTTTTTTTTTTTTTTTTTAGTAACAACCGAATACTCAGCATGGTGTCTTAAAAACCGCTTAAAAACACAATTGTTATTATTTTTGTTGTAGATAAATCCACTTAAAAATAAGTGCTATTTTAATATATTTTATTTTATCCTAAAATTCTGACTTTTGAATGAATTAATACATTAAACAAATGAATAAATTCCCAACAATTACATTTTATAACGCATATATAATTTTTTTTTAAATAATAATAATAATAAATAATACTTCAGTATCTGTAGCATTACTGTATCTTGCTGTATGCATGAAAAATAAAAAAAATGATTAATTAATTATAGCTGATTTGTTATAGCTAAGTTAAGTTAAAATCATATCATTACCATGGAGCCTATAATGTTGCAACATTATAACAATATTATATATATTATAATATTTTCATAGTTATTCATAATAATTTCCTTTCATTCATTGAGTAAGAGGAAGCGTCTAGTTTAGAACCTGTTAAGGCCAGTTTATACTTCTGCATTCCCACATATTTGCAGGGTGAAGCAGAGAAGGGGACGTACCACCAGCTAATTACACAATGTGTGTATTTTCAGTGCTGCATGCCTGGAGAAAGCTGATTGGTTGGCAGGGGGGTTTGTCTGATTGTGTATACGGAAACGGTTTAATGAGACGTGAGATTTTCCCTGTGCATTTAATCAAATCCAGATTAATATTGTTTAAATACTGTTCAAAGTGTAACTGAAGTGTAAACAGTAAAATTTTCCTTCGTCGCATCCAGTACTTTCCCTCTGCTATAGATCAGCTCATGAAACTGAAACTGCTATCTGACTGTGTAGTCCGCTAAAAACCTTAACCAGCTTGTTACACGAACGGATGAAAAACACCGCACGGAGCTCCGTTTGAACGTATTCACGCTGCTGGTTTCTCACATCAGTGTCGTTTGGAGGAGAAGAGATTAGATCGTATTAGATTCCGAGAAGTTTTAGCTGAGGATGTTTCTGATATATAATCGAGTAGTCAGTTGTATAGTCGAGTTGTTTGCCCTAGGAAGGTTAGAAGAGAAACTGCTTTGCTGTAGTTTGAACAAGCATTTTCTTAACCGGTACCCGTATTTAGGGAGCGTAGAGCATAGAGTAAACAAATTTCAGCTAAGATGAGAAGGAAAATGGCTCGCGGTTTGGTTAGGACTTCAGAATTAAATTTGGGGTTTGTAGCCTGTGTTGAGATGAGATGAGCCAGTGGGCTGCGGGAAACTTCCTGCATATTGCGATCCATGCAAAGAGAAAAGTTTGACATCTCTTCGAGATCGCTTTTGTCTCACACCACTGTCTTTAGCGCTGATGGCCGATGGACGTCTGCCAAAGAGAAATAGCATGTTTCCATTGGATAAGACATGCACGTAGGCCCGGGTTCTATTACACTCCGTGGTCTCTTCCAATCGTTTACAAGGCAAGACTTACAAAGGCATCGCTTCCTTCAAAATGTGGTACTCGGATTGTTCTGTATGTCCAGGGTTTCTTTTTTTATGAGAAATGACCTGTCGGAGGGAAACATGCTCCAGACATTTTATCATTGACATTTATAGTAGAGCATCACTGAAAGTAACAGATGACGATACAGTTCTTTCGAAAACGAGACAACGGCACTAGGTGGAACGCTCGGCCAGTTTGTTTTGGGGGAAATAGTACTCCTTTGCTAATTTCCCATTGATAAGTATCTGACAGCTCATAGTCAGGCACTTTATCTCCGGCTGAAGAAAATGGTTTCTTCAGAGTGTGAATTGATTTTGCAGGAAGCCGGTGCCACACAGCATCTGAAAGAGCTCACTGCGTTTTCTAAATTGCGCCCATTTTTGTGGCTTTTTCTATTTGCATGTAAATTATCAATTACTGCTTTTGGCAGGCCTCCGCCGCCATACTTCTGTCTCCAATGAGCGAGTGCTGTTAGGAGGGAGCCGTGTTATTTCACCTTAACAAATCACTTTAGTACTCCCCTTTCCAGCTGCAATTACCAACCGTTTGCTCTGCTGGCTACATTGATTTTTTTTCTGCATGTCTCTGCACTTAGGCTTGTTGGGTTTTTTAAATTGAGAGTGTATTATGAGGAGGTAAGCTGTAGTTTAATGCTCTTCTCATTTCCAGGACGTCTAATTCAGTGGAGTCGGACTGGTGCAACTCCACCGCGTGAGCTGAAGCATTTCGAGGTAGAGCGGCGTGAAAAAGACACGATAGTTGCATGTTAGATCGATAACGTCTGGTATATTTGCGGCTTCCGAGCTGAAAAGGAAACTGGTAAGACGTGAAATTAGACGGTGCTGATTTTTTACAGTACATAGTGGCGTTTGAAATGAGGTGCCAAGTCTGTACTGGGTATGTTGAGCCAGCTGTTAGTGGGACTTCAGAAGAACAGTAAGAATCATTAAAACATGGGAGATATTTGAAATATTCGATTGGCTTTGACACACGAAGCATATTGAAACGTCTGTAGAGATTTTAGTGGAAGGAAGTTCTCAGTGATGCCGAACTGATTTTGGATGGCTTGTTCTTTGCTGTCAGTCTTTGCTTTGCTTATGGTTGATTTACTTCATTTACAAAGCAATAAGTGAACATAAGGTACCAGTGGTGCTTCCAAACCCATGACCTATCCAGGTTTGGGTCAAGAACTAAAAGCTGGCCTCGCTGCCATTTCAGCAATCGTTAGCTCAGATTTGACCAAGAATGGCTGCGATTTAGAAAGTAATGCAGCTTGTAGAGACACGGCGCATTCGTAAGCTTCAGAAAGTCATCCCCAGATAAATGCACGAAGCTAATTGTGCGTGTTACCCATCTTTCTTCACACTTGCACACACTTAAATAACACATGCAAAGGGTGTTAACTTGAGCATGTGTTCTCCTATATTTTGACGTGTTTTTAAGCTGTATGTTCTGTAGTTAATATTCAGCGCCGGTGGAATGGTGTAGTGCTTGCAGTGTTGCCGTGTGTGTGTGTGTGTGTGTGTGTGTTTGCGTGTTGTGTTTTCCGTCCTGACTTTGCAATTGCAGATCTGCACCAAATTTTCTACTACGTTTATTTCCTTATGAATGTTTGCATATTTTGATGATTGCTTTCTCGTAGATTCAAATATGCAGCAATGACAGTTCCTCTCTCCTGGAGCGCAGCATGTACTCATTTCACTCTCTATAATTGTGTTTCTGTAAAACGGTCAATTGTTCCACTCGCACAAAGAGCGACGTAGGTTAACGGTGCTGTTTTGCATCGAAATGATACGGGATCCTCTTTCGAGGCTTTGAGATGGAGATCCTCAACGTGGAAGTCTGTCAGAAAAATCCACTTACGAAAATGTCACTTTTCATGCACCTGTTTTTTTTTTTTTTATGCATTTTATATTAGTGAACCTTTTGAACAAAAACAATCAGGTAATATTACAGGTTAAAGTGCTGACCTAAAAAAAGGAACTAGAAATGTACATAGTAGACATTTTTATATTTGAGTAACACTCAAGTATGAAAGAAATAAAAACTCGAGACATTGATTTGAATGATTTATTCATATTGTTAGTAGTGGAAAGCAGATCATAAATAGCTCTGTTTCAGCCACAACCTTATTAGATGTACATAAATAGATTTATATATATATATATATATATATGTGATATGTGTCACTTTTGGAACTTGCTTATAGACTGCTTCCCAGGGTGTGTGTTAAACTCAGCAGTATCATAGCCCACGTCTAATCCAAATACATTTTCTCCTGCTCTACTGAAATAACTACTAATCTTTCACATGCTTTCATTTAACTCTAATGTGTGTGTGTGTGTATGATGGGCTATCCAGGCTGTATTCCTGCCTTGTAGCCAGTGTTAGCTTTACATTTATGGCATTTGGCAGACGCCCTTATCCAGAGCGACTTTTATCTCATTTACTCAACTGAGCGGTTGAGGTTTAAGGGCCTTGCTTAGGGGCCCAGCAGGAGCAGCTTGGCTGTGGTGGAATTTGAACACATGATCTTCTGGTCATAAGTCCACCATCTTAACCGCTGAGCTTAATCTTAACCACTTTAGCTAAGTGTTCCCGGGCTAGACTCCGGATCCACTGTCCAGGATAAAGCAGATCCTGATCTTTAATCCTGAAGCTCAAATTATTTTCATCCAGTCTCACTGGCCGTTCTCATTTGGATGTTGTTGGAATTGTGCTTGGTAGTATTATCAGACCTGTTTGTTCTTGCATGAGGATACTTTTTGATGCAGACTACAAAGCACTTCCGTAAGTCGTTCTGGATAAGGACGACTGCCAGAAGTTGTAAATGTAATACAAATGTTCTGACTAAGCAGTAGCTAAAACCATACTGGGTA
>JAOUQY010000042.1:15785275-15802371 GCA_028566355.1 Doras micropoeus | reverse complement strand
TCTCTCTCTCTCTGTCTCTCTCTCTCTCTTTTCACCGAGCGTTGGCCAGGATTAAGCATTAGCTAGGAGCTGAGTGCATAATGTCCAATCTTATCAGTCCCTCTGGGGAAGAGGTGTTCAGTAGCAAAAATAGCAATAGCGATGTTACCACTGACAGATGCTGCGTACTAGCAGCCTGCATTATTACTGGCAGAGCTAATGACTACATTAGATATGTATTGAGTGATTAGTTGCACGTTTTATTTTTCCTTTACACCAACTCTGAGCTGACGGGTAAACCGAGGAATAAAAAAATGATAGACTCCTAACAGACCCTGTCTAGAAGTGGGTTTTATTTAAAAGGAGGTAGATGTGGAGGAAAGTCAGCTGCTGGACGGTGTGAAACAGAGAGCCAATGGCAGATGGAAAGAGTGAAAGAGAAAGGCGGGAGAAAAGGAGGGGGTGGGCGAGAGAGGAAGAATGGGGAAGGTAGAGTGAGTCAAAGGGATGGAGAGTTGGAGGGAGGGGAGATGGAGCGACTGAGAGAGAGAGAGAGAGAGAGAGAGAGATTGTGGGAGGGAAAGAGGCCAGGCTGGTGCAG
This sequence comes from Doras micropoeus, assembly GCA_028566355.1. Lineage (NCBI taxonomy): Eukaryota > Metazoa > Chordata > Actinopteri > Siluriformes > Doradidae > Doras > Doras micropoeus. The sequence continues at coordinate 15,801,791 of JAOUQY010000042.1, read as the reverse complement.
CCGTGTTGATTGGCTTGTATGAAAACACATGACTGCAGTGGGGAGCCTCTTGCTCAGGGTGAGTGGCTCTGCTGCAGACCAAACCACATTAGATGAAATGAATCCATTCCTCAGCCTGTTAAAGCAGCATGCTCCCAGGGCTCTGGAGAGACAGAGAGAGGGGGAGAGACAGAAGGAGGGAGGGAGGGAGCAGAGGAGGGGGCCAGTGAGTGGCAGGAGGGAACTGGGAGAGAAGAAAACTGGAGAGGCGGGGGCAGGCAGAGGCCAACACACACACACACATACACACACACACACACACACACACTGAGTGGCAGAGACTGTGCAGGGGATTATAGCACATTTTGGGACAGGACAATGGCAAGCAGTGGTGTGCCTTTACCCAGCCCAACTCCCCACACACAACAAACACAGCCTTATACTCGGTGCAGGGGCTGCACACTGATTCCGGGCATCTGGAGCATTAAAAAACTCTACACATTTAAACCATGGCTCGAGCCATTTTCCAGATTTTATGCTTTGTCATGACCTACTAAGCAAAGGTATTTGTAAAATGCTTTAATCATTTACAAACTTGCTGCAACTTGTACTTTTCCTCTCCATCCTTTTTGATTCTTTACCGTGTTCCTGTAGTCACAACCAACATGTCAAAGCAAGTTTTTTTTCTTTCTCTGATCTGATCGATCGGCGTGGGAGTCCGGCATGTCTGACCAACAGGTACAGACACACAGCGTCAGCCCCTGCTGGCATGCTGTTTAACACACCCGTCACCCATTGTCCCCAGCATGAGAGGTGAGGGATAACAGCTACTCCGGGATTTACCAAACCAGTGCAGCCTGGTGCAGACAGCATGATGATATAATGATATAATGCTTGAGAAGTTGAGATCTGTTCAGTGCAATATAATTATGGTGACCGCTTTAAGCCTGGCCTTTGCTCTCCTATACGGTCGTGTGTGCTGGTATCGCTCTTCAGGAGAATGGCCGATGATATTTCGAGAGTGAGAGCAAGAAGTCATTTGCGAGCCGAATATACAGAAGTCAGTCATGCGGCGTGTGTCTGATTATAAAGAGATAATCTCCTTTCTCTCCCTCCACCTCCAGTTCTCGCTCTAGCTTTCTCTATTCCTCCCTCTATCTCCCTGCTCCTCTGCTTCCTCTGTTAAGGCAGAATGGGTTTCCACGCAGTCATTTTTTTGCCCCACTTCCTGGCTTTTGTTTTTCAGTCTGATGGTATGCATTATTAGTAGGGCCGCTTCTCTGATATGATTAATCTTCCTTCCGCTTCGGAGGGCTGTTTCATGCCCAGATGGGTTGGTTCTGTAATCCTAGAGTATCGCCTCCTCTAATTCTATACACTCATATGCGTTTCATATGGCTGCATTCAGAGCAGTGTGCGAGTTATCTAAATCGCAGAGCTGTAGGTGCCACATTCTGTTACACGCCGGATATAAGAACTGAATTCTGTGTAGAAGTGCTGAAGTCTGGTTCTGTCTGAGTAGCTGACTGTAGCCTTTGTGTTCGGAATGACTTCATGGCTAGGTTGTGCTCCTCTCAGGATAATGAAGACATGAGTTTGTTTTCATTGAGGTAGTTGCGGGGTTATATAACCAATGTTTTTCCAGCCCTCCCTGCCTGAGGGACAGAGGAGAGAGGAGTGAGGGTGGAGCAGCGTACCGGACTCTGGGCTCTGCTCCGCGACTGGCCAGCGTCACGGAGCAGGATGCTCGGCATGCGCCGTGATGGTGTTTTCGTGTTATTGTCTTCCTCCTAACAAACATAACCCAGGAGCATGAGGGAGACATAGACAATCTTTTCCAGGTTACTTCCTTCCTGTCCTGCCTTCTCATGCTCTTTCTTTCTGTCTTTAACTGTTTGTTACCATGCCTCAGCTGGTAGCTAGAAGTGAGAGACAGCAGGGATTGGTAGGAAATGGTTAATCGCTAGCCACAAGGTCAACTGGGCATGCGGCAAGTTTGAGAGTGTCCTGTCAGCGGGCAGGAGTAGAGGATTTGTAGCGCTTGTAAAGGCTTAAAGGAACACAGGCAAGCAGTGCACTGATAGTGGTGAGACTGCGGTGTGGGAGGGAGACACCTGCTGGAAGCGTCCCATTTCTGCACATCTCGTGTCTCAGAGCTCAACTGCTGCTTTTGGGTTAACTCAGCTTTATTTCCCAGAGCTGTGTATATCCTGGAATAAAGGTGCACTGTTTTGCTTACAGTGACCTACTAGGCTGTTAGACACCTGTCGTCCTGCTTTAACTTTCATGTCTAGTGGTTCGTTAATGAGCCTGACAGTACACCGATAACTGTTTCTCTTTAAGATGCCTAAATGCAACACGTTCCAGCCCATGTTAAGCACCCAGATCGTATATACAACGCGCATGAAGGGAGCTTTATCTGGCTGCCACAGGGCTGCATGCAGGCGGGATTCTTTCAGCTGCCTGCCTGTTTGGATTCAGGAAATTTGTAAGAGTGATGGTGATAAGTTGGGCTGATGAGGAATGAAGATCTGCCTTACCGCCCCTAGTCTCCTCTGGCACATGAGTTACAGCTCCGAGCCAGGCGCCCTGGATTTATTCACTGCTGAATAGAACTGTAAATCAGCCAGCATGGCAGAATTGATAACCTTGAATGGAAGGTATGATACCTTTAACACCATGTAACAGACATTCTGATGGGATGCAGCCTTTGCTTGCGTACATCATGCGCACACATGCAGCGCATGTCTTGTCCGGAACATCTTATTTTCGTGGACTGAAACTAGCTTATCCATGACAGAGCCGGCTGCGGACTGTTAAGTCAAGGACGAGTGAACTTCTGAGCAACGCAAACAGTTGACTCCATGGGTATGGCAGTGTACATATGGCTGGAGTTGGTATTTAATAGATAACTCAGTTTCTTTCTTTCTTTCTCTCTCTCTCTCTCTCCACCACCAGAGCCCTGTAAAATATGAATGAACACGTGTTCAATGGTTAAAAAAAGTCCTGTTAAAAAAGTCACCTGTACACTTAATGTCTTTTAGATCCTTGTTGAGTTGATGGTCATTGAAGTGCTTTCCCTGTCATGCTGACACACTCCTCTTTTTGTCTGTCCAATCCTCAGAGAGAAGAACTTTAATGGCTTCCAGGTAGAGAGAAAGAGACAGCGATCAAGATGAATTCGATTCCTTCGATGGACAGGCATATACAGCAGACCAATGACAGACTGCTGTGTATCAAACAGGTAAGCTGACAAGAGCGCCAAGCACAGTGGACTCCAACTTGCTTCGCTTACATGTGTAGATTGAGCTCGTCAGCTGTAATACAAATTCTATCCAGACGTACAGCCTGGATTTCTTTATAAATGTCAAAACAGGGTGCGACACTTGTCTTATTTCTGTTGCAGCCCTTCATAAAGCCTGCATACAAATATAGCTTGAGCGGTGGCACATGTGTGCAGTTGGTAGCTGAGCATTCACGGCTGCTTGGCCTGCCTTAAATGGCGATGTGTTAGCTTTCCAATTGGCTGGGCCTGGATCGGGTTGCAGAATGGGGCCAGAGCCGAGGTGCTGCTGCGTGGCCCCTTTCCCAGGCATTTCAGAAGCTTTTGTGTCTTGCACATGATAACATTTCGCTTGTCTGTTGAAATATCAGACAGATATCAGGCAAATATCTAGTGCAGAATTCATTGATCGTGGAAGAAGGTTCTTAACTGCACATGAGTTAAAATCATCTACAGTAAACACGCAGGTAGTTCTGACCCAGGGCTATGCTTTGTCATTTTTTTTAAACGTTGCTAATTGCTTGACAGTGCGTTTGTTATGAGTGCAGGTGTGACTCTTTGTTGCTGTTGACAGCTTTATGAGAGTGCAGTTCATGACTCCGTGTGCGCTCCTGAGCGTTTATTGTATCTCGCTTGCGTGTTCGTGTTAACTCTTGGCTTTTGTTATATCTGCCCTCTCAATTATACCGGTCTGTGGCGTTAACGGATGCCAATTGAAATGTTTCACCTGCTTAATTCATAACAAATGACATTACTAGCTTTATTATGCATGCCAGATTGTGGCTTATTAACCAAAAAGACAAAACACCATTGATTGACACTCATTAATCAAATTGAAATGGCACATTTGGGGTGTGGTGAGTGTGCAGTAGATCAGGCGTGACAGTCACGTCAGTCTGTATGGGTTGTGATTGCCAGAGTTCTGTGAGTATTTGTATTTGCATGCAGCCCAGTGCACTGTGCTGTTTTGATTCGGGGGTGCTGGCTGGAGGCCAGCGTGTGTGCTGTGTTTTTTCACCGCAGCAGGTACAGCCTGATCCTGTCTACCGGTAAACAAGGGCACCTTATCACTCCAGGTCTGTCTTTGAAGCCTGGCTGCCTGGGAGGCTGATACTCTGCATCTAATGGGGACTTTTCTTCTTTCTTTCTTCTGTCTTTGGCCTGTGACATGCTGCTCTCTATGCTGCTACTGTCTTTGCTGCCTCATTGTCATAGAGACGTAAGCCAGAATGATGGACGGTTGAGCAGAGATATGCCATATCTGATGCTAGCTTTCGAAAGTGTCTAAAAAGTGACGTGTGAACTTTTTTTACAAAGTTCTCGAACATGAGAGATCGATCAACCTTACACAGTTCAGGCTTATTATTAAAAAAGCCCATTTCTTGAGAACTTGCATTGCATGTAATCAGTGAGATAACGCGCTACATTTTGTCTATAAATTTGCTTACATTTACATCTAAATGTATTTTTGAAATGTCAGGTTTGGATACTGTTTTGAGCATCTGCATGAGGATGAGACTTCAAAATTGAATATAATTTTCTTATTATGGCTTAAATCTCAACATCCCATCAACTGCTGCTTGAGCATATACTCAACAATATTACTTTGACTAAAGTACCGACATCTCGTATCTGTTAGTCGTTGATATTTTCTTCAAGGTAGTGAGTGTAAAGGAGTAATATTTTCCTTCCCTTCATTGCTGAAGGACTTTCATTTACACAGGCCTTTCCCTGCATATCTTGCTCAGGGCTCCTGATGCACAGTAAAAGCCACATGCCCAGCAGAGAGCAGCTGAAAGCTATCAAACAAAATGAGAACTGCTTCAGTGACAGCCCCTACGCCCTTACAGTTGCACTTCAAACTAAATTCCATGCAGTGTTTATCCTGGATCTGGCACACCATTACTTTCAGCTCCTTAGAGCAAAACTCCCTCCTGTTCAGAGTCTATATAACGCTTTATTGTTCACAACACTTCCCTAGGAGCACTTAAAAATGTTATCTCAGATGATCAGAACAATTAATTTGCCCCTTCCTCTTCAAGACGAAGAACTTCAGTGCTTGAAATTAATTAGGGAAACATGGCGGCGCAACTCAGTTTTAATTAGAAAGCCTATTCCTATGTTCTGGAGCAGGACTGAATTACTATTCCCACGCAAGTGGAATACAAATGTGTGGTGCTAGTGAGCCATGCTCTGCTTCTAAAGCAGCCAGATGTGTAGTTCACATCCTCATACTGATGAGATGAGCACCCTCACCACTCTGATGGTACAAAATTGGAAGAAAAAAAAAATTTGCATTCGATTTGATTAGACATGTCTGTCATGTAGTTCAGATCTAGACTGTCGTTAGAAGGACAAATGTTGGAAGATGTTAGTCTTGCTTTTACTCGTCTTACCCAAACTTAAAAGAGCGATACGAGGCTTTGTCATTCTTTCTCAAGTGACAAATCGCCGGAGCCCTGTGGTGGAGGGGTCATGTTTGGACAGTGTCAGCGTGGCAGGGGGAAAGGTGGAGCACTGAGTTTTGGCTGACGCTCTCGGAACACCTGTGCCATAAGCTGTGCCAACTGCGCTTCAGCAGCTCTCAATGCACACATTAGCTCAACTGTGTCACTAAACACACATTTACACATTTTTTCCCCTCCCCTCAGTCTTACCTTTAGTTTTCTCCCCCTAGTTATTACTCAGGATTCATTTCAGAATACCAACTCAGTCAAATGCAGTTTCATCTCAACCAGCTTTTTGGCAGGAGGAGATTTTTCCCCAGCCCACACTGCCCTTATGTTGCGCAGCGTTTACTCAGCAGGGCTGTGCGGCAGCACACACTAGCTCTTTGTCACATGAGCTCTTTGTCAATGGAAACCAAAGCCGCTCATTCAAATGGCGACCTCTGCTGCCCCCCCAGAGACAATGCTGCTTCCTTGAAGCAAGCGGGGAAGAGGAGGTGCCCGTCAACAAGCATAATGGAAGTTTTCAGAGTGTGCGCCGTCTTCCTCTCGGCACAGCCGAACAGCATTGGGCCATTTCCAAAGGCAGAGCTCTGAAGAGGCTGGCTCATTTGTTTAAATTTCTCATCATGTCTTGTGAGCAGTAGTGTGATAGGGATGGGAAGGAAAGGAGGGGTTTACTCAAAGAAAGGATAAACAATTTCAGGGCTCAATAAAAAAAAATAATCTGTGAAAAAGAATAAGCCTCTTCTCATTCAGTGCCTCAAAGCTTCCCTCATGTGCATTCTTTTGTTTACCGGCCTGCTTGGCTACAGCTTTCAGTGTTGCGGATCTATTACATCTTAGTGGACAAAAGATGATGAGGAGGGTGGATTAGGACACGCTGGGGTGGTGTGAGCAGGCCTTGAACTCTTTGTTAATGGGAAGGAGTTGGGGGTGTCGGAGGGGTGGGCGGTGATCCATCCCAGAATGCACAGCTGCGTTCAAGCCGGGAGGCCTGGTGTTTAGTGGCTGGGTCTTCACAGGGTCACCCAGATGCTGCAGAGGTTAAGCAAAGATTGAGCAGGAGGAGCTGCAACTCTCACCAGAGACAGACTTGAACATATAAACAACCCTCACTTAAAATGCCTTTTATCTCAGAATGCTCTGAGGCATCTTTGGAGAAGAATTTGACTTTTCTGTGAAGGTCAGGATGCCCAGTAATCCAAGAAGGTTGATAAATAGTGATTAGATTTTACTGTACCTTTTTATGTAAGGACCTAGACAAACTTTAAGCTCTGATTCAGTGATTCTACTTTGGCTTTGGGAGAAATCTCATTATTATCTCATACAAGAACAGATGTGCCAACACCTAGTTTATACTGTGCTTATCTCTTTTCACTGAGGGGATTAAATCCGAAAACATTCACTGAATACGCTCATGTACTCACTACTTCCTGAATTAAACACATCGCTGTGGCATTGAGTCAGAATCGCACTCCTTTTTTTAGCACATGACGGCACGCCTTCCCGGACAACATATCGTTCATTTAGTTATGATTAAATTATGACAAACCTCCTACAAAATCTACAAAATCTACAAAAGCAGGTCATCACTGTTTGCAAATGTGCAGAGCAGATTTTGTACTTGTATTGTGAAACAGTTTGTACTCGGATTTTACTATTTGCAAATGTGAAGAGCACGTTTTGCAAATACAAACGAAAACACCCATAAGATGGTATCTCAGATATCACATGACTCCCGGCAGTTTTCTTTCACGTCCTCCCTGAAAGAAGTGTAAATGTGTAAGACCAGTTTGGTAATCTTAATTTATGATTTGTAAATATGAAGCACAACCCACAGTTGTAAACTCAACATTTGCATATATGGAGAGAATAGTTTGGAATCCCAAAAACGTTTGGATCCGTAAGTATGAATAAATAAATTATAGCCATAAATCAGCAGAAGGCGTCTGGGGGAAAAACTTGCAGAAGTGTGAGTAAGGAGTTGCTAAAGAACTCTGACTGTAAACCAGTGTTTGTAACAGGGAGTGAGAGGTGGATTTCTATTAGAAGAGACACTAACACACTGACTCAGTTTCTGACAATAATTGCAAGATGAGGCAACATACAGCAAGCTTACCTAAGCTATCGGTCCAATTTGTAGTAAATAGTCTTTTACCTTGCTGTCTGCTCCTGCTGATATAGTATTCATTCATTCATTCATTCATTCATTCATTCATGCCTGTATAATCATAGTTTTAACCTACACAACCAAATAAGATACAGATTTATAAATAATAATAAATGATTCATACTATTTTATTGCTTTTCTAATTACTGAAACTGAACAATAAATTTTTAAAGCGTATAAATTGTGAAACAATTCTGATTTTGAATCCTACACTTCATATTTGAAAATAGTGACCTTCTTTTATTTCATTTTTGTTTGTCACCATACGTTCCTCAGGACACAACACAATGTTTTTAAGGGAAAATTTGGGGAATTAGTCTCATTTTTCATAATTTAACCATTCTGAATTTCTGCTGTGATGTTTGGATTTGTTGCTTCAAATAGTAAATTTGCTTTCTCTTTTCCTCCTACAGCACTTACAGAACCCGGCCAATTTTCAGACAGCAGCTACAGAGCTGCTCGACTGGTGTGGAGACCCGAGAGCTTTCCAAAGGCCCTTTGAGCAAAGCCTGATGGGATGTCTGACGGTAAGATATGAGCTGCTCCCCTCCTGGTGCCCTATCAGGGGCCAGAGACGGAGGTTAAAGCAAAAGTCACGCTTCACATAGCCAGGCTCTCCCCTTTCTCTCTTTCAGCTAGACTGCCTTTATTCTCTCTCCCACAATCTCTGTCTCACTCCCACTCACTTGCCCTTTTTTTTCTTGTCTGTTTTTCAGTCTTAGTTTTCATTCTCTGTATCTTGCCCTGCCCCCTCACTTTCGTTCACACACAGTGTCCATATCGGCGGGTTTCCCTCTCGCTCTGTTCTTCTCCCCTTCGCTCTGATAAGACACTGGTACTTAAGCACAGGTCAGGGAGGAGCAGTCAACCCTGCCCTCCTCCACTGTAGCTGCTCATCGATTATGGCAGGAGGCCAGTGACCAGCACCTCCAGCTTCACACAGGCCTCCAGAGCAGGCGCTTAGCGCGGCTGTAAAGCCGTCCCTCGCATTGATTTCCAGCAGAGACGTTTTCACTCTTCCTGTGATCAATCTCCATTCTTCAAATAACGATTTGCTAAAAAAAAACATATTGGAAAAAATTATGTCTTATCAACAGCCACGTTTAGCTGAGCGATCCGAGAGTGTTCTTTTGTAGGAGCAGCTGGGGGTAATGCTGGATGAATCTTCAGCTTATGGCGAGATTATGGGACTTAATGGCAAACTGAAGGAGCATCGAGTAAACGACAAAATAATCTTTATTCTTTAAATAAGTCCCTAAAGCTCCTAAAGCCCTGTTTAAACCAGCCAACCAGAGAATTCAGCCACTCTTTGAAACCGCTTTTAGCCTTTTGCCCTTTGATTAATTACAGTAAATTCTGCAATCAAGAGCTCATGTTGAGAACAAATTCCACCCGAGATCTCATTCATGTCCCTGATGACTAGCAAAAGCAGCAACGACACATACAAAGTAGAAACACAAGTTAAAGGAAGGAATTTGTGCATAGCTTGAGTGACTCTATCATGTATCATCAAAGGCTAAGTGCACAATGTAGATGACACGAGAGATTGCAAGTGAATGTCAAAACAAGTGTGAACCCGAACTAGAGGAAGAAGATCGTTTTAGCTTTGATCTTCTGACAAGACCACCCCTAGCACAGATTCAGGATGAGTTCATTCTGATTCAGTCTCCTGCTACTTCCTGTATCCCGTGTATATGGCATTGAGTTTATACTGCGTAATGAAAATACTGTCTAATAATCTATTCTCCTGAAATCATCCATTATCCAAGGGATTCTTGAAGAACAAGGGACAAAAAAAACCCTGTTTTTTTCTGTGTTTCTGTTGAATCGTTAAGCTAGTCAGGTGTAGACATTAATGTATACAGTATATCTATGCAGTTTGTATATATAACAGTATAACGTTGGTGTTCTTTGCCAGGTCAATTTGCATGTAGGTGTCTTTGGTCTATTTAGATGTGTTTAGGATTAGGATTGTGTTTCCTCCTCCCTCCTCCCTGCCTAGCAGCTCTGTTCTGGGTGTTAGGGAGATGAAAGTGAAGAGCTGATAAGAATGCTGGCCGACAGATGTGGACATGTCTTACACATTAGCCCCTCGGGCGGCAGGTAGTTCACTGCTGCTGCTCCGTCCCCAACACACTCCGACTCACACTTCTTCCCGCCACGCGCACACACACACACACACACACACACACACTGTCTCCACACTGTTCCAAATGATAAATGACATGTCCCATAGCCTGTCAGGAGAGATTCTGACAACTGCTATCTGGAAGCACAATCTTTCACTGTCCTTCCTCATCATCTCTGGGTCAAATGACCCATTTTACTGTCTTTACTTCATGTGAAACTATATTGGAGAAAATGTATTTTTTTTGCTCTGATAAACTAGAAATATGTAAGCAATATTCTGCCAATGACGTTACGTTTTCATGTGGTTTGTTTGTTTGTTGTTTTGGCTGTCAACAAAACTACAGTACAGGTCATGTCATAAAACGTAGTGGAAGGGTATAACGTCGGCCAGGGGAGAACCCGTAAAATTTTGGAGCGGATCGAAGTAGCGTCATGGATGCACGTATTAATTTTGAGAGACCGGGCAAAAATGAGCTGCGTTTGTCATGCATACGTCGATACCGTCATTAAAAAAAAAAAAGACTGTTGGCCTTGGGTCTGGTCTGTGCTCTCCGAGTGCACTCCTAGGGTTTTAGAGAGCATTCATTCATTCGTTCATTCATTTTCAGTAATCCCGGTCAGGGATGCAGTGGATTTGGAGCTTATTCCAGGCTCCCCTGGATTATAGAATTGATTAAATTATAAAATTATTTCAACCTGCGTGTAGCAAGGTGAAATAAAAACTAAACACTCATTTTTGTAAACCAGTATCGAAACACCGTAATTACTCCATATCAAGTTATTTCCGTTTCTTATTTATATTCACACCCCCGAGCATGTTAAAGGGCTGCCCGGGTGTGTCTGTTCCCATCAATAAAGTTTATAAACAAAAATCTTCATTTAGTAAGATGAGATAAATTGCCAGTGGAACATCCAGTGATATCTAGAAGTTAATAATCATCATGGGCGCTTTTATTTACGGCATGTGTTTTTGTTTTTGTTATCCACAACTGTTCTTGTTGTTTGGATTCCTTCATATTTTTGCCACACAGTAAAACTGTAAACTCGGCTCAGCCTGGTTCAGTGACCTGAAATGTTGCTGGTAAATCGTATAAATTTTGGGCCAGCATTCTGAGAAAAGAGATTATGAACTAAAGGCTTATGAGAGGGAACATTTCTAAAGCCTGTTTGAATCTGCGCTAGCCTGCGTGGCACCGTGCCTGGTCCTGTACTCTTGGCAGATGCAGTTGCAGAAGGGAAATTAAAGTTTGGCAGAAACTCGACATTTCTGCTGTCAAAAGTCCTGCAAACTACAGGATAAAAAAATGTCTGTGGATTTTCATTATAAGAGATGCTCTTCATCAGATCTCAGAGTTCTGTCAACACGGAATTATTTGACTATTAAACCATGAACGAAAGGCTGCCTTTTCAGGTTAGGTTGTGTTTTTTTTTTTTTTTTTCAGGAAACCTGAATTTTTATTTATTTATTTATTTATTTATTTATTAATTTTTAATTGACAAACTCTGAACTGAATACATTTATCAGAAGGTGTGGTTGAGGTAGGCTGTTTTTACACTCGGACCGTATTCTGGTCGTGTTTATTCCCCCCTCTCTCTGGCCTCACTGCTCTCCTGTCACATTACATTTTTTGGTTGCGAATCCTGGTCTGTTTATGTCATCAACATGCAAGTAACGTGCATCTTTTATTTACCAGTGTCGCTAGTCAACGACTCAAGAGGGAGGCAAATGTTTTCTATCTGTTTTTGTTAATATGGTATCAGCATTAAAAATAACAGTGTTGTGCATTCTCACTGTGCCATAAATGTGTCCCACTGCTGAGAATGATGCAAGCTGCTCAAATAAGGAGGGTTTTTTGTGGAAACAGGCAGCATTGCGAAATGAATTTGCAGCTTTGCTTGCAGAGCCATACACTCATACCCTGAAGGTGAGAGAGCCGTTTGGCTACCTGCAATAAAAACGTTTCCTGCTCATGATATTGCGGCCAAAAAAATTTCATTTCAACAAAGCGTTTACTTCCTGGTTTTGGATTAGTAGCTTATACACCAAATGCGAACCACAGAACCGGGGCGAGTCTGGGCACACCAGGCCCTCGTTTTTGGGCCGACTCGGGTACGGTTCTTTGGTGATTCTTTCTCGAGATTGGAAAGCAGAGTTCACATTGACAAAACAAGTCGTACCAGCAGCTCAAGCCCACCAACACCTCTAGTGTGGAAGCCCTTAGATAGAGATTTGTTTTACTGCGTAGCTGATACATTGGTGTATAATTTATGTTTTTTAGCAGAGGTCTCAGCTAGGGTTAGGAGTCATAACGTGGAAAGCTGTTGATCAATGCCAGGTTCTCCTAAGAGTTTGACTGAACCCTGTTGTGGAGGCAGAATTATTTTTCACCACTCTGCCTTTCATATCACTAGAGATTTTTTTTCAGTTGTGTTCACTGGGCCAGGTTTAGGCTCAGGTGAGTGAGCCACCAAACAGGCATGTCTTCAGGGAAAACGCATCAGTCCTGCACTGAGAAAATAACCAATACCGCCTTAACACATCAATGGAGGTGGCTGCTTTCCTTTGCTATGCATTATTCAGACAAACAGATATGGTGAATATTTCATGTGTTTGAATGGGGAACGGGGGAAATTGCTCCACTCTGAGTTATTTTAGAGAGGCATTTTGTATAAGAGGATGAGATAAGCAGGGTGAAGGGTGTAGTGCTAACACACTCCTGGTTTAAGCTGTTCTCAAGAGGGTTTGGGGCTAGAATTTTAAGGATGCATAATTACTCATACCTTATATAGACTTGTGTAAATTGAACAGTCAGAGTTCAGACTAGCATATCTCCTAGTGCGGAGAGTGTTATGAGACTTTTTTATTGTGAGTTTCTTCGCTGAGCACAGCAGAAGAAGAAGAAGCGCTACTTCACATGCATGGGCACTGACACAGAGGCATGTTTTAACACCCTCCTGCTCTGTCCCTACAGGTGGTGAGCCGTGTTGCCGCACAGCAGGGTTTTGACTTGGACCTGGGCTACCGGCTCCTGGCTGTGTGTGCAGCCAACCGGGACAAGTTCACCCCAAAGTCAGCAGGTGAGGCCTTCGCGCTCACAGTTTTTATGCACTGCCTCTTTTCTCTTTCTCTCATGTCTACAGTGCAGAAATGCCTGGATGTCTCGCAGTATGTCCACTTTGAAACGCAAGCTACGTCTTATACATCACGAACTTGTACAGAACAGGAGACATGTCTGTGCATGCCGTATCACGTTTCAGATTCAGAGCCTTTCTTGTAAATCACTCGCTCCGTTCACTCACTCGCCTGCTCCCGGATTTCGTTTGCGCTTAGAGGGAAGCTGGCTAAGTCGTTTCATATCGTCAGATGGTTTTTAACTATAGCTTCCGTTTCTATTAGTCATCGTTACAGCTTCATCCAAGCAAACTATTAGCCAGACAGGTCTGTTCGGTATGGTCAGAAAAGCTGAGTTTGGCTAAATAGTGGTCAGCCTTTCTTCAACTTCACTTTGATATTTACCAGTCGCTCGAGGAGGCAAAGCATAAGGTTTTACTTTCAGTTCCAGCGGAAGGTAAGCAATTAAAGTGCTTGAGAAACCCGACAGCCACTTCCATTCCGACGCTGCTCAGTCAGAATAACTTCCACATGCTTTGAGGAAGGACAGACTTAAATTAACTGCTAAATAAACGTTCAAGCCGAATATATGGCCTTGAGCTGGTTGTGTGGATAAAAAAGCCAGGGCAGCTGAGCAGCTATGAAATGGTGCTTCTTTCTCCTGGTGACACTGTGTCCTTTAAACATCCCTTCACCACTTGCGTTAAAAAAGCAGACAAAAGGAAAACCTTATTTGTTAAAATGCCATAAAAAAATGTCACCGCCTGACAGCAGTGTCGGTTTCTAGCCGGCCCTGCCCTGCTCGGCTTCGGGAGCCCGGCTCTCCTGAAGTGTCCTGTTCTTGTCCATTTGTCAAAGTGAGCTACGAACCGGCATCAGCAAAACACAGATAGATGGCGAGAGAGCACTCGGGTTGAAGTGTGTGTGTACTTCATTCGGAGAAGGCCTGACATGGCGAACTGTGGGGAATGAAGATAAACAGATGTTTCAGAGGAGTAGAGATTACCAGGATTGCTGGACGCTGGGACGCTGGGAGCCTCCCGAAAAGAGTGGCTGGTTCTCTTCTGTAAGCAGCACTGAGTATAAAGCGAGATAATATTTGACATTTATTGACGTAGATTGCACTCACATGCCTCATAAAACTGAGAGGAGCTGTGTGGCGACTGCTGGAGTTGTTAAGATCCTTTGTGTCCTCTTAGCAGCGGATGAGTATTGGAAGCATGCTTGCTACAGAAGAGGGAGGGATACGAGCAGACATGACTGGAGCTTCCCCGATCTCATGGTACGGACATCCGTCTTGGCCCTGTCACAAGGGCGTCTGCCACCCCAGACATGGAGACGACAGCCCACAGCAGCCATAAACACTCGCTCCGCCTGGCCTTAGCATCCTTCCCTCTGTTCACATCCTCCTCATTCTCTCCTCGTCTCTACGTCTGTTTTCCTCTTTATTTATTTATCCCTGTCCCTCTCATACACACATTCACATAGAAACATACACACACACACACACACACACACACACACACACAGGTACACAGTGCGTGTTGGGTTGTGGTGGGAAAGTGCAGCTCAAGCGAAAAGCCCAGTGACAGGCAGGATGGCGACAGAAGGACGGCCACCCGACACCACACACTCAAGCACCGAGCCATGCTGCTCGATCAATGCACAGTCAGACAAAGATGCCCAGCCTGCACTAACACACTCTACACACACTGCAGATGACAAGACCAGAGCTGTCCATAATTAGCCTAATTTGAAAAGCTCCTAATTCAACGCCGCTACCTTCGTCGTTCCTCGAATTTAACCTCCGACGTCCGTCGTGCGCTTTTTACGACAATCGGAAATTGTATATACGGCATTATTCTCTTCCACTCTTAGATGATCTTTGTCATTTTGTCATTTTAATGCTCAATGAGATACGCATCAGAGGTAGTCTGAAAAGTGTGTCGTATTTTTGCTTGACAGTTTGATAAGATTTTTGGAAGAAAAAAAAAGTGCAACATATACAAGAATGCCATTTGCTATCAGTAACTGATCTTTAGGGCCGTGTGTGTATCTGTGTGTGTGTGAGAGAGAGAGAGAGAGAGAGCGAGAGAGAGAGAGAGGAGTGTTTTGTAAGGGACAGGCTGAACAGAACGCTGACCTCTCTGTCACTAGGATTAGCCTCCTGTATTAATCTGTGATGGCTGGAGTGATCTGTCCACAGTGTGTGTGTGTGTGTGTGTGTGTGTCTGGATTCGGAGCTGATCTGCTTACGTGCTACAGACAGGCTCCTTACCCCGGCTTTGGTGGGCGCCCCACTGCCAGGGCAATAAGATAATTATTTTGTCTACCATCCAGCAGCAGCTCTTTTGTCTGTTCTGCCGAACAGTTGCAGCACTCCGAGGCTTTTATCTGAACACATCAGAATTATCCCGAAATACAAACCAACCAAGCGATTCGCTCAAATATTTCACTCATCTGAGCACATTTATGTCATTAAAATGTACATATTTTACCGCCGCCGTTGATTTTATTTTTTTTATTTGAACGTTGTGCTGTCACTGGTAGCAGTCAGCTGCCTTAGATCAACAGCTTGTTCTTCCCTTAGAGCATGTCATGTTGACATTTAATAGAAAGTGCATTAGCATAGCGAGTGACAGCTAATGTGTTCGTCTGGCGGGACGCGTCTCTCATTCACACACCCCTATTCAGACGGCCTGCTGTTGTTTACACTTCTTCTCTACCGATTTCATCTCCGTGAGACCCGTTTTCGCTTGCGAGCGAGAGCAAAGATAGCACGCCATTGTTCTTCTTGAGATGTTGCGACAGAATAATTGCAAGGTGCGCTCCTGGTCGAGTGTTTTTTTTACGTGCCTTTTGACTAGTTTTAGCATGTGGCACGGAAGACAGTCGTGGCTGGAAACACAACAATGCGCCGTTGTTTTTTTTTCCCAAAGTGTCTTTTAAGGGTGTTCTGAACACAGCAGCTTTTCTGTAGCTTCACTTCGTCTGCGTCACACTCTGAGCTGGGTTAATGTTTAAAAAGCTTTTCAAAAGGGACTTACTGGTTTCTGATAAAGTGTGACGTACCGGCATGCGTAACTCAGACTGTTTGCTCTGTGTATTTATTTTATTTCCAGGGGGGGATTCCATGACTGGGCGCCATTTAGCCCATTGAACAGAATCATTAAACATAAAAAAATGTATTCATCTTCATTACACGTCTTTATTATGCATTTTCAGCCATCTCAAGCAATGTCTCTCTTGTTTTGTTTCTTTGCTGCCAATAGTTGGATTATGCTCTTAAAGGAGCAACAGTTTTGAAAGTAACAGGACTGATCTTTATTTATCTATCTATCTATCTATCTATCTATCTATCTATCTATCTATCTATCTATCTATCTATCTAT
>JAOUQY010000042.1:15735279-15747276 GCA_028566355.1 Doras micropoeus | reverse complement strand
TGAGCTCCTGAGAGCGACCCATTCTTTCACAAATGTTTGTAGAAGCAGTCTGCATGCCTAGGTGTTTGATTTTATACCCTTGTAGCCATGGAAGTGATTGGAACACCTGAATTCAATGATTTGGATGGGTGAGTGAATACTTTTGGCAATACAGTGTAGCTTTCAGTAACAGCAGCTCTGACAGAAGTTCCAGCTGCAAGGTTTATGTTAATGCTCTAGGTGTAATATTTTATTGTTTCTATAGTAACAGTGTACACAGGTTCTTGTATGATGGACACTCCCGTAATATAAAAATAATAATAAATGAAAAATGTTGGTATTTAACAAAGAAAAGCGTATTATCCTTTATGGTGATGCTTCCTGTAAGGAGAAATGTATTTCATATATATGTAAGGAGTCTCAGGTGTCAGCTCTTTGTAACAGTCTGTAAGTTTCCCACCACAGGAAAGTCTTCAGAGCAGAAGGGTTTTTGGTTTTTGTTTTCTTGTCATATGACATGCTGCATTTAAGTGTTTTTTGTTTTTTTTTTAAGAGAAATAAAACGGACGTTGGACTTGTCAGTTGTTGGTGAAGTGCAGTGGGATAAGAGGAATAAAACACTTCAGGACATGCTGTTATTGGAAAAGAATCAACTTCTGGATAACTCGGCTTTGTGCCACTTGGCGTGGATTATCTTCCAGCATGTCCCTTTGTTTCTTTAGTTTTTTTACTCCGTACTTAAAGGTTAGGCGTTGTCATTATTGAATCTGAGCTGGGTTCATTGTTGTATTTTTCAGAGAACTTCAGAGCGCTGTGTACAGGAGAGCATGGCTTTGGATATAAGGGGTCCATTTTCCACAGGATCATTCCTGAGTTCATGTGTCAGGTATTTGTTCTTCCCCAGTTCAGACAGGCATTTCATTTCATTACACACACCTGTATAATCTACTGTGACGTTTCACAGGTCTGTGAAGAACACAGAAGCTGTTCCAGTTTAAATCTACAGTGATGAAACAGCGTATTTTATATAACCTCGAGATTTCCTCTAGCTAATTTCGAAAGAAGGCATAACGTGCTGTTCGTAAAATAGTGTTAAGCAGCAGGTATTATTCATCTGCACTGCGTGAATGCAGCGTGTGGACCTGGGTCTGTTCCACGGCTTGATCGCTTTTATTTCTACAGGGAGGAGATTTCACAAATCACAATGGCACTGGAGGAAAATCCATTTATGGGAAGAAATTTAAAGATGAGAATTTCAAGCTGAAACACACTGGACCAGGTGAGGTAACAACGTGGGACCCTTTCAGGATTTACTGGTTATAAGGAAATGAGCATTGTTCCTTAATATAATTTATTTATAAAGACATAACATAGACCCATGTTATAAATGATGTAATCCAGAAGTAGTAGTACACAATGACAGTACAGTACAGGTACAGTACAGTGTGAGGTAAGAAACCTGTGAGACAGGAAAATGGATTTAAGCTCATACAAACATATGAAATGATTTCTTAGGTTATTTCTGTTAGGAGGAATCGGCTTCCGCTCATGTCAGGCAGGGGAGCCTGCTGTCTACGTAGATATGACCAGATATTTTTTTAACATTGAGTTAAGGTTCTTTTAAAAGGTTACGCCAGTACAGATATTACTATATTTGAATATATGTAGTCCAGGATATTTTAGTTCTATCTTTCCGGTTTAGTAATATGACCGTTTGGGCTATTGTTAGTTATGTATAAATGTTTGGGGCTGTCAGGGATTTTGAATGATGGTACGTAGATGCCTGATTCACTTCTACATCACTCCACTAGATGGTGGCACAGGACTCGGTGGTAAAGAGCAGGGCTTTTGTAATTCCCTTGTGAACGACCTACTTTTAGAGAAAGTCAACATCAGTGCCTCCACAGTGCATTTTTGGTGCCAGGGGGTTCCTAAACCAACAGACCCTCCTGATAGATTGATATGGCCAAATAGTGTTAGCTTGTGCAATACTGGCCTGGATGTAATTATAGTAGTGAAGCATAACTTACCCAATCCAGATGTGCCCTCTGCACTGGTATTCCTTACCCCCACCCGCTTATTCCTGTGGAACTTTCTTGGTATGATGTGGCCACTAAATCATTTTCAGTTGTAAAGCATTTACTAAACTGTACAATATGATACATGTCAGTAATGCATTACGGATCGAGGCTGCACTGGGTAATGTTTTCTCGTCTTGATCTTCACAGGTGTGATGTCAATGGCAAACTCCGGGCCAAACACCAACGGATCTCAGTTTTTCATCTGCACTGCCAAAACCGAATGGTACACAGACACAGAATACACTCACGCAGGACCGAGCCGTCGTACTGACACTATAGTATATGACACGCATTGTTGCTCTGTTTAAAGCTCGTTTTTTGTGGTGCTTTATTAACTATGAAGTTTAACACTTCATAGTATGTGCTTCATGTTCTCTCTCTCTCTCTCTCTCTCTCTCTCTCTCTCTTCCTCAGGCTTGATGGCAAACACGTTGTGTTTGGTCAAGTGAAAGAGGGCATGGAGACTGTCAGGGTAATGGAGTCCAATGGTTTGCATGATGGAGGAACACTTAAGAAAATTGTCATCACAGACTGTGGGGAACTTAAATAATACATGACTTTACACTGTACAGGGCTGACAACTGACTGTTCTCGTGTAAATGATTAATCTCCAGCCGTTGCTTTCGCAGCCAATTTTACATTTGGATGTAATTCTTCATGGGTACAGGGATGTCATGTTTTCTATCGGTTTTGATTCCAATAAACATGACTCACTTTTACGTGTGGGGAAATTCGTGTCAGTGCTTTATGCTTGCTACGTAAGCACGTCTGCACTGCATGCTAAGTCTTAATTAGTCAAATTAAACGAAAGCTGTACACGTTTTGATTGGAAAAGTGCATATAGTTTGTATAACTCCGAATAAACTAAATGCCTACGCCTTTCGTTTTTAACGGCTGAAATGTTGTTTCCAGACGAGGGTTAGAGCTTTTTCTCCGTATCCCAGACCTACAGAATATACACGTGGGATTTAGTTACAAAGTGAATTTCCACCATTCTACACCGCTGCGTTTGGAACCCTAATGAACAGCTAATCTACGGTAGTTGCCCTCTTTTTAAAGTTTCCTGACAACCTTTTTTTAGCCAAGACTTCCTGTCCCCTAGAACAGGACGTGACATCATATCTTGTGTCCATGAAACTTCTCCACCTTAAGGTCAGATTGGCCTCTTTTGTCCGGTGCGCAAGCCAAGATTTCTGCTACGTTGCTTGCCAAAAACGGTCTATACATTCCCTGTGAGTTGAGGTGGAGGTGTAGCTTATCACAGTAATGCGTTATGAAAGTAAATTATGAATCTTTGTGGAAAAACAGCCCAGGCTCTTAAATGAAACCATATGTAAGCTGAGATCACAAGGTTTGTTTGACTTCTCAGATTACGGCGTTGCCGTGGAGACGCTCCCATTGCCGTTCTGTTGAAGTCTACATTGTTGTAAAACAAACGTGATATAATTTGGGCCTCCACCCTCTTGTGAAGTTTTGAGTGATTTGGAATATGTAGTCCAATTACAGAAACTTGGCTTTCCTGAGAAACATCTGTCCCACTGCCAAGCTCCAACTTTCTCATGTCGCACTCACATGTTTACAATCATCACAAGTCATTATGTGAACAGTAAAAAGGCGACATCTGTCTTTTTTACTGTGGGCTGTGTGGCAAAGTATATAAATTTACTCTAGTGAAAGTATGGAGTGATGGAAATTCTCTTCCTGAACCTTTTTTTTTTTTAAACCATATAGGAACCTGATGTCAGAATGACAACTATTCCTGAGGCTGGATTTAAACCTGTTACACAAGCATCACTCCCCAGGACCGTACTCGTAATCATTAACCCAGAGCGTACTCCCTCCCCGGTATGAGATTTCCGATCTCTCAACTCTCACCGACAGCCGAAAGCTATACAGAAATCTTTACACGCATCTTTACAGTTGGATCTAACGACAAAAGGAATCCTGCTGTATGAATAAAAAAAAAAAAGCGAGAGAAACAATGAATTTAGATTCAACATTTTAATTCGACAAACTCTAAAAGCACAAAGTATTCGATTTTTCCTAACTAACAAATAAGGCACATATCGGAATGCCATTTCATGGACTTCAAGCAACAGCCGCTCTCTCTTTAAAAAGCTCCTTTATCGCACCGTTGCTCCGTCCAATCCAATATGATTTCAAAAAAGTTACAGACATTATAAACATAAACATGAGTTTCTAACTTATCACATGAGAGATTCATCAGTACATTCAGTAAATATGTATTAATCGATATACCCTACATGTGAATAAAGGCATTTAATCATAACAATCAGTTACTTGCTCCGAGAAATTACATGACCTAATATTAAATAATAAATTGCACAACAGTATACTTATTAAATCTGTTAAAATACATGCACATGCAAACTCAGCTACAGTTCTTTGTCTCACACAATTAAGCAAATCTTAAGTTCAAGAAAGATGAACACAATTCATATTCATTCTGTAACTTGGCATTAATTGGTGACATTAAAACACTCACAGTTTGATACAGTTTGACTTACAGTGGTGTGAGTCAGTCTTTTTACATGAAGCGTTAGTTATTACACGGTTATTGCTTTCCTACAACTGCTATTCCAAACGTCTGTGCGGACACACGGTGATTTTATAGTCACATTAAAGCACTTATATTTGTAGTATGTAAAGTTACTGTATATACTGAGAATATTTCAAATAAAACATAAAATGGCTTGAAAGGGCATAAGAATTATGTACCAACCTTTGAATAACATTATGTCATCATCAATATTTCCTTCATAGTGTAGTTCTGTTGCTTTTTATACAAAAAAAAGAGAAAGAAAATGCAGAAAGACCTTCCATAAATATTTCTGTAGGATAAAACCTAAGATTAATGTAAAACAATGTAAAAACTCCCAGCTCTTTTGTATCTCAAAAAAAAAAATCTGCCCTTTTTCGCATAAACAGTTTTCATATTGCATCATAACATTTAATAGAGCTAACTTAAAAATGATGGCCATCGAATATATACAGAAAAGCAAACATAAAATTGTATCTTTGAAAGGGAAAAAAAAAAAAAATTCGCATCTGGTTTCAAATTGCAAAATTTTCCACATCTATACTGGTTTCCAAAATACACATATCGTTCATAAAAATAAGTTTACCTTGAAAGTGAGCTATAAAAGTCAAGTATACGTATTTCAAGACAAACGCACGCACGAAAGCACTTGTACTGTAAATGCATGTACATCACTACTTCCAAAATCGCTCCAGGCCTCTCTGGCTACGAGAGCACATCACAGGACTTAAAAAAAAATGAATGTAATTCTAATCTCAGCCACAGTATTCTGTTCTTTTTATGATGTTTATAAATCAGTTACGTTTTCAAAGGAAGTTGTGCTCCTAATCAGTATAATCTTTTAGCCTGAAAGGGTGCATAAAGTGTCTTATGTTTAATGAGAGTAAATAGCAACTAGGAAATTAGCGTCTGAGGAAAATACTACTTAGGAATAGATGTAGACAGTTTTGTTTTTAGGAATCCGCAGTAAATGATTACACTGAACTCTTGGCTTTTCGCTGAGAAAAACAGGCTCTGGCTGATCTACGACAAAGATCAAAACACAGTGTAACTCCTTCCAAGCTAAATGAGGCTGGAAGTAAAACTTGCAATGTACCAATGTGGGCACAGAAGAGCTATTAGCTACAAGATTCCACAGTAAAACTACATTTATTGAGTAATGGAGAAGCTTTAGCAGAAGACTAACACCGATGAAATGGCGTGACTGATTTTGCACAGAGCTGTTTTTTTTTTTTTTTTTGTTTGAGACAGTGATCTTTCTATCTTGCTGCTGATTCCTTGGTAGCAGACTGTAATGATGATTTAAGGCCATGAAATCAAATCTAAGGCACCACAGACAGTATTTACTGGATGGAAAAATATATTACGGTTTTATTTTTTCAGTGCTAATGGGTCCGTTACTTTACTGCCCCATCAAATTCACATCTTAGACCAGCGTGTGACATGACATTTACCTCCTGGAATCTAAACGTTTCACATCACCTCTTAAAGCATTTTACACTTATCCCTTCAGGCATGGTTTATTTCTTATTTATACTATCAAAACGTTTGTCTCTACAAAACAACAATTATAGACAACATCATATATATATGAGGTTAGGACTTCTAAAGTTTAGTAAACAATTATACACATTCTATATAATCGAGAAATGTGTTTCACTTTATATGTACATCTAGACTTTTGACAAGACAATATTCTGCCTGTAATACGTTCAATCAGCAAATGCTTACAAATGTGTCTACAAATGACCTTTGTTATACAAAATAAAGCTACATTTAAAGTTATAAAATATGAAACTGCTCTTTGATCACACTCAAATGTGACCACTTAGTATGTAAAGTAATTGCTTATAAAACAGAGGTAAACTACAGTATAGTCTTTCCATCTTGTAAGTAATATTTTATGTCCTTCTCCCATGATAAAGTCTTTACAATAAAAACCACATTCCTTAAATACTTCCGAGATATCCTATGTTCACTGAACTGTAACCAATACCACGTCTTTCAAGGCTTCTCAATATAACATACATTTTCCTTTTCTCACTTTTCAGGCACATTAATCTCATTTCATCTAGACTGGCAATTAGTTGCCAAAAATCATAGCTCTGATGGGACTAAATCCATCATTTGCAAATTCTAATGGTAATTTGGAAATGTGGGTAAAAGCAAAGCTTTTATACAGCCATGATGTATATCTAAATCTTTAGAAGAGATGAAATATTTAAATGTTTTTTTTTTTGTGTGATATCATTACCACCACTAAATTGTGCCTATCGAAAAGACTCTCATATAAACACATCAGATATCAGATAAGTATGTATACTGTGTATCAGAGCTGATCTGACTGATTTTAGAACATAATCTAAGTACTTTTAGATCGACTAATAAATGCTATTAATACACCATAAAAGTCTGGCACTTCGGCTATTTGAAGACAAAACGAATGTCGGATTGCATAGATACACGAAGGTCAGATCCCGCCTTCAGCAGGCCTTAAACATTACGACATCTTAAATGTAATGGTACCCACATTTGCACTGATACGTGGAGATTCTAATACTGATTCTATCCTGAACAGAATAAAGGACCTGTAGCATTCAGACCGGTAATACTGTGAATCTACATGTGCTACTTCTCAGCAAAATGACTAAGACTTGTGTATGTTGCATTTCATTGTTGTCCAAAAAAAAAAAAAACCCCTACAAAATATTAACTCTGGTGCTTCCTGTCTGCTGAATGCTGTAGTGTTTGGTAAAGTTATCTTTCATGTAACAGACATGTATGTCTAAGTAGGAACTGCTCTGTTTTTTTTTTTACAAGATAATTCTATCCTACAGTAGTTTCTAATGGCAAGAGGTGGGGTTAAACAATATGTGCATACAAATCCCAGTTTAGTTGAATCAATTGCACGATGATATAAAAACATTACAAATAAATATGCAACATAAAAGCCAGGGATGACTAGTACAATATCCCCTGTTAATTCACAGTTAAATTGGTGTGCTGTTGACCCAAAAAACATTGCAAGGCATACTCTGCCCTGTGTGACTGAATTAATATAATACCTTTACCACTCAGCACATCCACACAGTTCACTTGAGAGGGAAAATGACGGCAGTCTGTAAACAGATAGCGCAAAGTTGAGGTCACCCATTGTGCCCGGTTTGGATTTCAATACTGGCAGTGACACCCTTCTAAAACGTGTTCGATCATCAATTATACACATATATCAAATAAATGTGTTTTATGCTTTTGATACACAAGGCCATAATTGCATTAGTGATATTTACAAAAACATTTTGGCACATTTCACTTTTTTTGTGGAGCTCTTTGTGGGTAGGGCAGAGGGAAAGATGGGCAGAGGGGCAGAGGAAGGCAGGAGTGGGCACGGACCTGCAGGTCCTTATTGCACGCGGCGGCAGTAGTAGCCCAGGACTTTGCACTTCTCACACAGATGCTGAGGGTGCTCCTTGCTCTGGTCAGAGACATCCAGACCATCAGGCTTCTCCAGAGGACGCTGAGAAAAGAGAATACATCGCCATTCATACTCAGCGTTTAGTTCAAATGGGTTTCATACGACCACAAATCTTTCTTCACTTCTTCACATCACTTGGTGATGAGGCCTTGAAGACCAGTATTATGGAAAATCATCTGAGTTCAGCTTTCAAACCACAGTCTGGATCCATCAGACAGGGTGTGTCAAACATCACAGAACTGGTATTGAATATTATATTCTGATCAAAACAAATTCAGTGGCATTGGAAATAAATTCAGGATTCCATCACGCTTGTATTCGTACTCTTGCAAAGTTTCACACCAGCACGAAGGCTGACAAGGTTAATACTATTCTTGGAAATTATGCAAAAGAGTCTGAGAATATGTGTGGGAGCCAGTAGGTTTTAGCTGTTGTTCAGTAACAATACCTCCACAATCATTTGTTTTCCCACTGATTGCTGCTGCTGACTCTTTTCATCACCCTGTTATTCTTTCCAATGCGTCTCAGCTGTATTTTATAAATTACGGAAAATCGGGCTAACACAGGTCATTGGGAGGAGGCAATGTAGTATTATGCTAGAGTGTTTATTCAAGAGTGAAGGGCTTTGTGAATGATAATATTAGGGAATATCAGATACCGGTCAGCATTAAGCATCTGGCTTATGTGCCTAATAACTGGAATGAATTACCTTCCAACTGCAGAAGAGTACAGTCAAGCAGCAAACTTTGAAGGACTCTAGAATTATACCTCTGCTTCTAGTCTGCACATACAAGATGTCAGTCACACTCCCAGAGCAAGGCATTAAACTGGAGACTGATGGAAGCAGTGGTCTCTAACAGTCTGAACTCTTGAATGCCGTTTAAAGGAATTTCTGGCACAGTTTTCTTATTGGAACTTTGTGTTGCAAAGGGCACTGCTAAGACTCTTTCACTTAGTCACCTAATAGAAACTATTGGGAAAGATTAATACTACATTGTGGTACAGCAACACTTCTTCAGTATGAAAAAAAATAAACACACACATGAGCGTGTGCACACACACACACACACACACACACACGCACTGAGTAAGTTTTACAGGAACAAGAGTTGGCTGCCTACCCATAACCATAGAGACACAGTGTCTAGCCTTGGATCTTCTCTCTCAGTCCACCTTGGCTGTAAGACCTTCCTCCTCCCAGAGTTCAGGAAATGACCACATTGTTTGAGGACATCACATGAACCAAAATGAATATTAACCTAGCAAACTGTGCAAATGCTTAACTAGCCAAATGAGCAGATCTGGAACAAAATAAATCCTGTTCGGTTCTGATCTTAACATCTGCAAAATTTAGTGTACCTAATGTTTTTGTGTGGTGGAAGGAAACCCAGAGGAAACCCAAATGAATCCCGGGAGAACATGCACGCAAACTCTGCATACACAGTAACCCGAGCTCAGGATTGTGTGAGGCTGTAATGCTACACACGGCACCACCGTCGTGCCCAGTACAACGTATTTGTATATTTAGTTACAGAATACCAACCTGGGTGGCCAGTGAATTAGCTCTAGCTACTTACAGTTTGTTGATGGTTATACCTAGCCGACTAGCTTCTTGTATATTCTCCCAACTTCAACGTGAGTTAATTAAACAATTCATTTTTGTTGTATTTGTTTGTTAAGACTGTGAAATCGGCCAACTGTCTGCTTGCTTTTTTTAACCACCTAAGGCACAAGCGTGTCTGCTCATTACAATAATAAAAACTGCATGACATGATCCCAGAATGTTTTCTTCTATTTCCTGTACAAATGACACTTAATTTACAATTCTACCCCAGTTTGATGGTGACGATTGTAGACAACGTCCCTTCTCTAGAAATTCACAGAAACCCTTCTCACAGAGATTGCATATTGCACACCTCAAATGCAGAATGGGGGCAACTATGCTAAGTGGCGATGCTTAAAAGCCAAAGAATTTGCCTGCAAGTGAAATGTTAACCACAACAAACTCAATGAAAAGAGCATACTTTTCCCACAAGTCTCCTCAGACTGCTTAGTTTCTCATTACTTTAAAGCCACATTTGAGGACAACGACTATAATCAATGCTTCTATATTTAACCTTTAATCAAATCCATACTTAGACATTGGGGCTAAATGTACAGTAACATTAAAGCAGGGTTTCTGTGTGTGTCATCTTTTTAGCCATTAAATACAATTAATACTCTTCAGGGAGTGTAGTGGTGGCTTTAATCAGACTTCATCTGCTCTTTTGAAGATGATTTTCTGGAAGAGGAAACACAGAGAGGTTTTTTTTGTTGGGGGTTGAGAATGCCTGGGTTCAATCTCGGGTTTCAAGGTAACCCACTGTGCCCCATCCGCCACAAAAATTCCACCGCACAGTACGCTGTGTGTGTGTGTGTGTGTGTGTGTGTGTGCATTATGTAAGTACATAAGTATGCGAGTATCAGTCAGCAGTCGACTCACATGCACACATGGTCATTTGATCTGCTTGCACAGTATATACTCTGGGATGTATGTGAACTATACTGGAAAAGGTAGTGAAAGCTGTGTTGCACCTGTTTGTGAGGGTACACGTTGATATGACACTTGATACACTCCTGTCCCATATTGGCCCAGGAGTTTCCACTCATCCACTTCCTTTTGCATTTGGGACACTTGTACTCTCCAAAGCACCTCTTCTTTCCTTGATAAGGTGTCAGTCCTTCACCTTTGGGCCGAGCCTGAAATAGAATAGCGGGATATTCAGTTAGACGGGTTTCTGATCAAAGCTGAAAGTTTGTAAAAGCCTGGACTGAAGTGCAAAGTTAACTCGAAGTACCTCACTGTGGTATGTTTAATTCGTTGTGTAGCACTGAACATGCCTTGCTGTTAGAAATATTACACACACAATTCAACCAAAAGAAATGATTCAATTTACACAAATAGTTTCATAGCAAAATTGTCCACCAAATGAAATTGTAGACACAGTGTTTTATAAACTGTTTATGATATAAACCGAGGATTTGATGGCATCATAAATATAGGGGCTTTTTATTGCAAAAAACACATGCACAAACAGATTTGGGCATGGTTTTAGTTGAGTGAGTTAATGCTGGCATTGATATCTAGGCCACAACTGCAAGCAGGAAAACTCAGATTTTCCCTTGTGTGTCACAAACAAGAGTTTTAAGTCACCCTTATGGGAGATCATGCCAACATCCAAAAGAAACAAATTTAGAAAATGCCACAAGTCAGTTTATTTCCTTTTAACAGGACAGAACACAGTATGCATTAAATGCATGGCAGTGTAATATTACAGCCAAACAGACTGCCAAGCAAAAACTCCCCTACTGTCACCAGTTCATCACTGGTAAACCAAAGCCATTATAATGCAAACCAGAAGTGCATGCACTACAAGCTACAGCAATAACTTCAACTGCAAAATCCAACCACTCCTCAAATATGTGCACTCTGATTGCAGAATCCCAAAGACTTTTAATCGTTTAAGCACAGATACGACTTCTAAGGATATGATGCGCGCTGCATGTGTGTTCTGTTCATTCAGTTCAGCATGTGTGTATTATTATTGCTCCTTTAAAAAAACTGTCTTTAAAGGAGAGCTATAGAGAATAATGAAATGGACAGAAGATAACCCAAACAGTCGTAAGCTCTAATCGCGGCTTTTCAGACAGGTGATATATATACAGTACCAGTCAACAGTTTGGACACATCTTCTCATTAAATGTTTTTTTTTTCCTACATTGTAAATGAATACTGAAGTCATCCAGACTATGAAGGAACACATGAGGAATCATGTAGTAAACTTGAAAAGTGTTAAACAAACCAAAATATGTTTCAGATTTTAGATTCTTCAAAGTCGGCACCTTTTGCTTTGATTACAGCT
>JAOUQY010000042.1:15616792-15638457 GCA_028566355.1 Doras micropoeus | reverse complement strand
AAAAGGAGGCCCTACACCATACTAATAAATTATTGTGGTCTAAAATGACAGGTGTTTCAGTTTCATTGTCCAACCCCTGTATGTTTTAAAACAAACTGCATTAAAGTGTGAAATAAATATACAGGCATATAACATAATTCGTGCAACGTTCATATTTATGCTTCTTGTCATATTCATCCTGACAAATATTATCCAGCCATCTTTGCAGGGTAACTGGGGACACATTCTTGCCAAACATTTCTCTGAGAAATCTTACATAAGAAAACTTGTGTACATGAAAGATGCTGCTCAGACACATGCAGTGAATTGTGCTGGCGTGTGATAATCAGCCTCACACGCTGAGGGAATGTAAGAACAGAAGAGCCACTCGGTCTCTGATCAACAGGCCACACTACTCATTTTGCGGCATATTTCTTGGCCAGGGTTCAGTTATCTTTAGGCTGTGTACAAACATGATATAGCCTTGTTTTTGTTCCAGTGGCTGGTGTTACACACTGAGAACATTTCAAGCCTCGCTGACGACTGGGATTGTGTACTGGATTTCTTCTGTTTAAATATTTTATATTACCACAGTTTGGGGTTCTTTTTAGATCTTAGGTAGTAAAATATCAATATGAATTAGAAATATTTACACATCGTGTCTCTATTTAACGGTAGTCAATTAATCACCACTTACTGAGTCTCCTGCAAGATACAGGAGCAAAGCAGCTGTAAGGGCTATAGTCTTCTAGCATAGCAAAGAAAGAAAGGAAGAAAGAAAAGTATTACTGAATAGTTACTGTTATTGGATAATGTACTGATTGAAGGTTGGTGCTTTGCTAAAAAATAACGTAAGCTTAATTTTTTTTTTTGGCCATATTCATGACGTCTTCTAATGGGACAAAAATGGGGATTTTCTTTTCTTTTCTTCTTGCTCTCACTGTGATCTGGAAAGCTAGAAGAAATTAGCTTATTAAATACAATGGTTTATTGTCCACTTATTTTTAAACACAGTGCTTATTGTCCGGAGCAAAGAAAACACAGTGATAAGTAAGAGGTTTGGGTATATAAAACTCAGGATATTAAATAAACATGCATTTAAAAGGATCATTAAAAAAAATTTATGCACTCCATTAGCATAAGGGTTATATGTATATCAGCTTTGTATAACCCTTATGTTAATGCAGTGCATAAAATTGTTTTAATGATCCCTTTAAATGCATGTTTATTTAATATCTGGAGTTTTTATATATGTTATACAAGGGTTAGAAGAACAAGAATGTAAGGATATAAGAACAAGTGAACAGAACAATATGACAAGATCATAAGAAACAGATAGTCTCCGCAAACCGCAACACATGGTACAAATTGACATTATTGCTGATAAGGTTTATTTATCCATGTGGTTTTTATACTGCTATAAAACACCAAGCAGTAGACAGACCCATCCTGCCTCCCTCGTGTACTAAAGTGCTGAAACCTGTGCCTATGATGCACGTTTCCTGGCCCGAGACTCTATGCCCTGAAACCCTATAAGCTCCTGGAGGCCCCTAAACACAACACATAAAACACATTTCACTCCTTTGACTGACATCTGCGCTGAGAGATGTGAAGCACTTTGATCCCTTAGGTTAAGAAAAACGGTCTCTTCTTTTAAGTGTTAAAGTTCTGATTTGCGAGCGTAGGTGGATTTGTCATTGTAAGCGATTAGCTTGTGCACTCCTTTATACAAGCAGAAAAGCTTATAGCATTTTATCTGCATGGTTATCAAGGCAAAACATGCAGTCAGGGATGCTTAGCAGTAAAGCAAACAGTGATAAACAATGAACGGTGAGATGAACCTTCATGTTTCGGTTCACTGACTGACAGGACACTAAGTAAAGCTTCTGTCCTCTGGTTCTACTCAAAGCCATCCTCTTTCACAGGGCAGTAAAACAATCAGGCTCTGCCATGTCTTCCTTCATCAGCCAGAGGGGAATGTTAACATCCCTCAGTGTCGCAGCATTCCGCGCTCTTTACTGTGGTTTCCTGTGAAATCCTGTGCACAGCTAAGAGTGCCAAGGTTTACAGAGGAAATTAAAGCCTAACACCAGTTAAGGAACGGGTGCTTTTTTTTTTTTGTGCCATTAACGGTCACGGATTTCATTAGTCAGACCTAAGACTAATCATTTCCATAAACATCTAACTGTAGATTGTAGACATTCATCGACATTATGCTTTCAAAATTGCTGGAACTTTCATCTGTTCCTTTAGATGTGGCAATAAAGAAAGTAAATGCCAATTTCCGGGGTGGAAAATACTGCAGTAATTCTAGATTAGCACATTAGTATTATTGAAATACTCTTGCTGAAATACATTTCCAAGAAAAAAAAAACTTTTTTTACTCCTTACTTTCATTTTGACCTCATTACAAATTACTCAAACACAAGAAGACTGTTTTTTATTGTAATTTTTTTTCTATTAGTTTTCTTAGTAAGTGATCTTTTGCTGGAGTTACTGATTCCTACAGGATCAGATGTCTCATTGCCTCCCACATAAACTAAAATATCAGCCTTTAAATTTCACCATCAATTCTAAAGAGTTATGTTGAGTAAAGTTAAGTTTGGTAAGTTAGCTAGTTAGGCTTTGTAATTAAGCTAGATAAAAATGAGCTAGCTAGTTAAGTTTGGTAAATTACCTTGCTTAATAAAGTACGGTTTTCCTTGCTTCATTATGCATTAGAATTCATTCTGAAAGGGTTATTAAACTTGAGCTAGTCAAATTCTCGTTTTGTCCTAGTTAACACAATGTTTTCCTTATGACCGTTTAGCAAACTATCTAGGCATGTAGGGTCAGGCATGATGAATTTGTTTCATCGGGTAAAAATGTTTAAAAATATATTATATACTTGTTTAAGTGTAGACACATTTAGATTTTGACTCGAGTAGGACTCAGAACGTTCTGACATAACCTTTGCCACCACGGGATGTTAATATATCGCTCGCTATATTTGCTTAGTTTTGTAAACACCTTTAGCATGTTCCATCTTCATTCCACCAGCTGCACAAATATGAATTGGTCGACCCAAAGGGAATATGTATTTCAATTCGTGTGCAAGCAGTGTCAATGACTGAGGAGTCCTCGTCCAGCCAGAGGTTCACTTTCAATGTGTGTTCTCGGAAGCACTTGCTTAAAAAGCTGGATGTTAATTTAGTATGCTTTTCATAAGAATATTAAAGGGGGTACAAGGAAAACTATGTTTTTCTTGGATACAGACACGACAGTTATAGATGACTGCCATAGATATGCTGTATCTACTATATTTAGTTTTGTGAAGAACAAATTTATTCATGGACATCTGTGCTATTTATATCAACACATAACCCTGGATGGGGAATTCCAGTGGACTCATGCAGAAAGAGATTTTAAAAACTTACTAATACACTAGGAATTGGAATAGTGATTATGCTTCAGATGAGACTTTAGAGTGAAGCAGGAAACCATATGAAACACATTTTAACACCTGAGCTATTACATGAGTACAGAGCAACTCATCAAAGTTATAAAACCCGGGTGAGTAACAACAACCATTTTCCTGTTTCTCTGTTTGCCACCACAAGCCTTCTTTGTGCAAAACACAGGTTTTCATGTCTAAAGTGCTGTTGTGGAATGTGAGGTTAAACTGACCTTTCATGTGGTTACTCACTTAGTTTATGGCTTTATGTCTCTTGTAATGGTCATAGCCTCTTCCCCTGCCACTTTCCCTTGCTTCTCCAGGAGTGCTTATCTCCTCATTGACCCATCATCAGGAGTTGTTTTTGAAGAGGTACACATAAACAAAGGGGGTTCACAAAGCGCAGATCTGTAGTCTGTCACCAGGCATCACACTTTATCTGAGATTGAGTCTGGAAATAGGCTGATTAAGCTCATGGCTGCTCAGCAGAGTCCCCTGCGCAGCGCGAGAAAGCGTGCTGAGGTTAGTTTGCTCCCACAGGCCCAGAACAGCAGGGAAGCAGACAAGCAGATAGACGCAAACAGCTACACAAGTTCCAGGCTAGAAAACAGCTGCACAATAAATAGTTCATTACTGCCAGTGATGGGAGCATTTCACTCTTAAAAAGAACTTTACCAGCTGGGAATAAGGATCGAATCAACACCAGCAAAACAATATGGACCTTTTTTTTATTGTTGTAAGTACCCGATCACTTTTCCAGTGTATATAAGTTTGGTTTGCCACCATCAATCATTGAAAACATCTTCTTAAAACATTCATTTAAATTACAGTGCTTGGGAGATGTGCATTGTATCTGTAACAAAAAACTGACATTGTTTAGTAAATATAACTTGCTCCAGATGAAATAACTTTTTTTCAAATCATTATTGAAAACAGCTTCTTCAGCATTGCATCCACATACCATGCAGTGTGAGAAGATGCTTACTGAGCACAGTCCTTAACTCCACTCTAACACCCAGACTGAGGTTGCTGAGAGACACTTCTTCTTGTGGCATTCTGTTACGTTTTTCGAAGCAATCCAAGGTGCTGGAGGTGATCCTTTATACACATGGCTTTAATAAAATTCACACAATGGCACACCTCAATATAAAGCATTTTCCATCATCACTGCCTACTTGTGTTACAGATTACTGGCCAGTTAAATTGCTGAAATGACACTGCAGAGGCCACTTCCACTATCCCCTACACAGCCTGTTGGTTCTCACCATGCTGTAATTCATACCACATGGAGCTACAGCCTTCTTGTGCCTTTGCCTGATAAAAGAAGAATTCTATTTCATTTAGAGCATTGCCAAGCCGTTCTTTTTTGTTCCCCAGTAAATCGCATTGTGACACTGGGCAGCCTGAGGTGGGGAAAAAAGAGGCAGGAGTTCGCTCAAGGGCTGTGACCCTCTGCAAATAGGTTTATTCCTCGTGTTGTGTTAATGGGATTCAAGTCAGAGGACAACAGCTGAAACCCAGGCTTTCAGAGGCCTGAGTTTCAAAGACAGACCCGTTACTAAAAACAGCAAAGTATTTTCCCAGCAGGCCTTCTGGACTATTATAATTTGTTTTAATGGGGCTGAATTAGAAATAAATGGCTTTTCCTTACATTTGTCTGAAATAAAAGCAGGAGAGTGAAAGAAAATGCCAAAAAGGAAGAAAGCCTTATTTTACATTCACCCATAGCGCCTCAAAAATGCACATCCAACCCGCTGCTACAATGACAGCTTTTGTGTTCTAAGTCAGGGGTTAACAGAATTCTGTCAGTACCCGGAGACGACCCTTCTCCATCCAGTGAAGTGGTCTCCAAGCATTTCATTCTTGTTCTTCTTTGAGGCCTAACAAGAAGGCCCCTTTTTGTGTGCAACAGGCCAACAACGACAACCTTTTGAACAAAACCTTCCCGACCAGACGGATTTCCCCAGCTCTCTGAACATCCAAAGGCCAAAATCTACTATTCGTTTGTCCTTTATCAGTATGAAAACTCTGGTAAAGTGGGGATTTAGTTTGAGGAATAAACACTTATTGTAAATTCCTCCAAAAAACGTGTTTGCCAACAACATTTTTACACCCTAACCATGCAAACCATATATTCTGTACTTCTCACATCAGCCTGTTTTCTTTGTGCTGCCTTGTCAGCGCTGTATAATTCCAGCTTGCATTGCTGTAGCAGGTCAAGAATCTTTATTCCTCTGGTCAGAGCTCTTGCTGTGTGAGAGGAGTGGGCACTGTCAACACCTTCTGGCTGCCAGTTGGCATCATCATCCTTTCAGGCTATGGCTACATGATGAGATTTATAAGTCCTTATAAATAGAACTTTGGTTTAGACACTATGCTCACACTGCTGGATTTGTTTGAAATGATAGACACTCTCAGATATTGTATATTGTAATCTCAACAAGTAATGAATAAAGTAATATTTGCTAAATAATGTGGTGAAGCATATGATTAATATAATATTTACATTTTTACTTAGTGTAACTATTATTTGAAATATGAATAAATGTTTATTAATTGTTTCTAAAGGTTTCTTAAGACAAGATAAAAATTATTGTTCATACCCAATAAACTGAACTCATTGGTATAGAATAAATTAATATTTGATAAAAAAAATATGGACTATTACATAGTGTGATGAATTGTACATATTTTACTGTATAACTCTGAGTAAGATGTAAGGCTTTATTTGCTGTAGCACTATGAGCCTATTGGTGGTTGGTGGTGCCTGGTTGTCTTGTACGGTTGGTTTATGACCTCCGGATCGGAAATGTTGCCAGGTCTGGTCCCTGTGCCTGCGCAGCGGAGGGGCAAGTTGAAAAGTGCACATATTTAAGCCTCCCCCTCTCTTCTGCAATAGCTACATCAAAGAGCACATGCAGGGATGCAAATTGGTGTTAAGTGGGGGACCTCCTGTGGATGCTTGCCCTCTCCATCATGATAAGAACATGGGGAAATCTGGATGGGATTTATGGAGGCCACCACACAGGAGCAGGGGGCTTCGGCCATGCCAGATTGCTGATTCATGCCGAAGTGCATTCTCGCATACCTAACACACACAGCTGCCTAAACATCAGAGTCATGCCAGCTCTATAGTCATACCACATCACCTAGACCATGACATCTGCCTCTACCAAATGGCCAATACTATAATGGTATTATACAGTGAGTGAGCAATGGTTGTTTACATTCAAATCACGTGCAAATGAAGGTGGAATGTCTTTTTAAAAAGGAGTCATTTTTTAATCCTCCTTAATAAATGATCTAAGAATTGAAGTGAGTCATTTTAATATTGTGCTTAATTAACTAATACTTTCAGAATGATTGCAGACTAAAGGAATCTGTGTCATGGGAATAGAATAATACTACAAAGTTCTAATTCGTTTTTATCGTTTTTTCCAAACAAAATGAAATGTGATGGCTTTGCTTTTGTTTTCTGTACTAATAATAATAATCTGCTAATAAATGATTGAATAACACAGTAAGAAACGTGACTATGTGTATACATCATTGTGACAATTACACATTTTCTATCTATTTTCCCTCTATGTGAGAGTCACTCACACATAGTTAGACACTCAGGATGAAAGAGACGTGGCTGATGGGCATTGCCTAACCAAGAGATTCCTAACCAACCCAGAATGTTGAATTAAAAAAAATGAAAAAAGTGAAAAGACATTGCAGCGGAGTTAATTGAGAACAGAGCGTGACCGTGAGTGGCAAATCAAACACAGCTCTGGAAACACTGGAGACAATCTCCACTTACCCTCATTCCTTTCTCATTTCTTGTTCTTTATCTCTCTCTCTCTCTCTCTCTCTCTCAATCTGTCTGTGCAGTTGAGTCTGGATGGCCTGGCTTTTGGCAAAGTAACCAGAGTGCTTGGCTCCATGGTAGAGGAATGAGCTGAGAAACTACCACAACCTTGCAACACTTCCATGTTTTAAAACGCAGAAGGCTGTTCTGCATGCAAAATTAGGATACCACACAAAACTGGAGTGAAAACAAACAAGTCGAATTAAACAATGCAGACATTTTGGGTAAACAGTGCACCTCAAAATGGCTGTTGGCAATGCCTAAAGTGCTCTATGACGCAGTGGGGAGTACATAACGATGGAGTGACATCCTGAGAAGTTCATCCTTTTAAAATGGAGCCTGCTCCCAGCAACTGTATCTAAATGCAACAACAGTACATCCAGTATCTAAGAAACAACTAAGAATTTCTCTTTAAACAAACAGAAGAATGTCCAATGTTTCTAATTTACATCAAATCCTTTTTGGAACACTATTGGAATTGGGGGATATTTGAATAAAACCAAATTGGAAGAAAAAAAGACAGAAAGCTGAGCTCTCTTATCTACAATCGGTTTTGACAGACAGCTACTGCCTAGACACAGATGCATCTGCAACACACCCATAAATTCTTTGATTCTTTAAGATGATGCCAAATAGTGCTGTAAAGTGATAACAGATGTCAATTTATGGAGCACAAAGCACTAAAGCCTGAGTGTCAGCTATGAGAAGGAGAAGGTGTGATGGACAGCAACACACAACAACAGCAAAGTTTCTGTAATGTTCTCCAAGAGAAAGAGCTTTACCTATACACTTTCACTGACACATGCAGAGCCTATCAACTAGGTCAACAAGCCCTGTCAGAGGGATCAGCCATGCTGTTTTTCCTCTGGTCTTAACTGAAATGTGTCTAAGCCGATCTCAGAGCTCTAAGACTTTAATTACAGCTTTAATTATTGCTTACATGACTGTTTTTTCTTCAGATGATAAGAAACTGTGAAAGCAAAAGCAAAGAAATGTTTAACAGCGTCTTTAAAAGCAACGGTAAAAATGTATTTATGCTGATAGACATTAAGATAAAATCAACAATTTACTTCCTCTAATTGACCAGGCTCTGATTCCCATTTGCCCAGTCATAATTATCTACAGTAAAGAGGAAGAAAAAGGATAAAAGACTCATTTCTTCTAATGTTGTGCCAGATGAGGGAGCCCACTTGCTGATTAAAGCATATGAGCATTACACATTTAAAGCAGGAAGCAACTTAAACCTGTGAGTCAAATGGTTTTAGGCAACAGCTGCTTGTGTTTTTTTGCCTTGGATAATGAGAAATAAATAGACATGATTTTTTGTGCTCCTTGTGATTCAGGAAGGCATGAGGAAAGTCTGCTTTCCCTCTCAGAGCTCAGATCCCTCTGCTTCCCTGCAATCTGATTGAACCGATGGTACCTGTGCTGTCCACAGTAATCCCAATCTGAAAGAGTTAACGGATAGCTTTAAGAGGAGGAATGCTGTGGTCTGATTTTGTGCCTGAGGTGGTCTGGTGTGGTGCGGGTTTTAAATTTCTACAGCAATCTAAAGTTCGAACATTGTTTGAACAGTTAAACTGTTTATGCCTTAGAAGCAAAATGTTTGTGTTTCTTGTCTGACCACTGTTTCTCTTTTTTTGCGTGGAACAAAGAATGATCACAGCCCACAAGAATCCCACCTTCTTGCTCAAGCCCATCACTGCCGAGCTGAGAAATGAATATGACAAATGAATGAATTAGAACTGAACTCTGCTGAACTCTCCATAGATTTATGTCAGTGTGTTAATGCGCTTAACATTATGTTCAGCATAACCTCTGCATTGTGAATTATTTATATCATTCTCACTGTTCAATGCCTTAGGAAAGGAAGGAAGACGTTGTTCTCTTACAGCAGGATACCCGACTTAATGACTGGAGCTGACTGACATCCATTCCTATGGGCTGGCCGGTGTTTTCGGTAGGCCTTTAGGGACTGATTCTACTGACTGATTTGTTCAAGCGATCATTTAGTCCTGTTTTACACTCAAAAAAGGCACTCCCAACACAGAGCTTCTATACCATGTTGACTGCTACTGTCAACAGATCAGTCTACACTTAGCGTGTTGTCATCACACAGATGTAAGCACTGTTTATGTCAACACTCAATTTCTTTGATTTGAGCAACAAATACATCAAAGCCTATAGGAAATGAGCTTATCATTGTCAGTTGACAGGGCACACATACTTGTACAGAAAAAAACAGAATTCAGTTACACATAGTTAGAGCTGCAGTCAAAATGGTGTTTATTTAACTAGAAAACATATTTATAGCTGCAACTTCACAGACTCCCTTTATGGAAAAAATAAATCACATACTTATTTCACATGTGACCGGTCATGGGGAGAGGTGTAATTCCAACAAGCTGTGCCCTGAAATTGCACATGTGAATACAAACAATCTGATAAATAAACCCAAATGCCCTACATGTGAAAAATTTAAATATGGAAACACCAAGGAATGATGTGTAAAAAAACACATGCAAATAAAAGAATCATGGCAAAAATCACTTGTGAAAATAGGGGAAGCATGTTCATATATAAAGACCTCACATGAAAATAAATAAACTCACATGCACTGAATGCAAAAAATGTGTAAAACATATCCTGTGAACTTGGGAAGTTTGTGTGTCTTTGCGGTAAGGGTTAATGTTTTATGATAAGACATGAGAGTTAATAGTGAAGTCCTCTTCCCAGCAAGCACCAGGACTACTCAGGACTTTTGGCATTTCCAGGCATTCATATTTCACAACAGAGGTTGCTGACCTATGATTTCAGAAGAAAGTCTGAAAGAAAGGTACATTAGCACTCCAGCTTTTTTGGAAGAATGAGCTGTTCTAAAAGTGAAAGGACAACATCTACAGGAACTGGGAATTGTTCTTGAAGCAGCATAAAAAATATATAAAGAATATCTAAGCCCAGTAATCATGTTTAACTGTTGGATTCCTGGATTCAGCATCCAACAGCATTTTATTTCTAGAAGTAGCTCTTACTTGTTGTCTGCTCAGTCATCCTAATCCCCCCATGCATTACTGAAGTTGAAACCTTGTGCAACTGTGCATTGTCTTGTGCTTTCAGTGACTCAACCATGAAAGAACCCTTTTCCTCCATCAGTTCAGTGCTGTACCATACCATCTGTTGATTAGCCCATCTGGTAGCCCATGTAGAAGAAGCCTGTGTCTCACCAAAGGAGGTAAAGGAAGAAGCACAAAGGCGCAGTTCTCACCACTTCAGTTCCACAATAAGCCAGCAGCAGTCAACCCCGCTGGGCCTGATACTTCAGCGCCGCCCTCTCCCCAGGGTGAGCTTTACATGTGGGCCTTTATCTGAGCCCAGAAGACTTCCCTCTTATTATGTCCACAACCATCCAGATGCTACCGAGTGCCAAGCTGTGTCATGTGCTCGTCTAAGCATGGTTCATATGAAGCCTATCAGTTTCGAGCATATCCTTTTTTTTTTCACCCCAAGCTCACTAAACTATCTAACACTAAACATATCCCACAGTATATTAACAGGCCAAATAAATCTGAGCATGTTCCCTATTAAATTATTGAATTTCAAAATGATGTCTTTGTGCATGGACAGTATCAAATAAAACATTTATTGACAGAGACAATCGAGGTTATGTAAGCTATGTTGGTCCAATGATTTGGAACCTGCTAAATCTGAGCATATTACGATCAACTTTCATAGTGAAGTCAAGGTTTATAGTTACAACTCTTTCTGACAGTGTAGATTTATAAGTCAGGAATATTTGAGTGTGATGTAACAGTTGTGAATGATTAGGAGGAACTGTAAATCTTTCTTCACCCCTCTGGGTTAATGTATAAACAGAAAAGTGAAAGACATCAGTGTCTTCAAGAGAAGTGTAACAAATCCTCAGGAGAATAACAGATACACTATATCAAACCTCCTGCCGTTCTTTCCGCTAAAGCTTTGAAACCCTGCCACACAGAGCTCAGAATGAAATGATAGATTACCAGCAGGCCAGTATTCACAAGTTTAGATAAATAAATTCATACAATGCAGAGTTAGGAATTCATTCGCGTCTGGTAAACACTGTACTGCAGAATAATTAGCTTCTTGTGTGTTCTACTGTAAACTGTCTCCTAATGCAGGAGGTTATGTAATTACATTTGGCTCCGGATCCAAAAAGGCTGGTGCTGGCATTATGTACAGATCTCAGCCGAGTTGCACAATCCTAAAGACTAACACTTCTTACTTTGTAGTTGTATTAACGGATATGCTGACGTTTTTCGGGCGTCATTGAAATGCCTCAGAGACAGTGATCAGATAATGAAATGCATTAAAAGAACAGTTACTGACATGTTTCATATTTTGCACTGTACCCTGAATAGTCTTGTTAAGATAGAACACTGATAACAGGTTCCAAATCTTTGGAACAACATAGCTTACATAACCTCAATTGTGTATCTCAGTAAATTATTTATTTAATATTATTCATGCACAAACACAAACACATTATTTTGTAATTCATTCATTTAATAGAGAACGAGAATAGTATTGCGTAGACACACTCTGAACACTGACATCAATCTGTAAACAATCACTCTCTTCTCTGACATAAAGATATGAGATTAGATTAGAAGTTTTTTCACACCTGCTTTTGCAATTCTCTGTGATGTGCCAAGGAATCCCATCTGGTGTGTTTAAGTAGACTTAAATAGACTTAACCTTGATAAATATAACCATTTTTAACGGCAGATCTGGTTGATGTATAGTTTACGACCTCGACATCTTTTCTAACAGCTGTTGTAATGTATGTAACAGACAAAAAAACCCAGGAAATAGTCATTACTGTGTCAGAACTCAGCAAAGACAAAATATCTCTTTATATTTACCATTAAAACCAAGAACAAAGCAAAAGAAAAGAGACCTTATCCTTTCAGAGAACTGTGCCGTCTCCCACATAACAGAAACAATTTTACACAGAGTAACTTAGCAACTCAGTCAGGCTCTCACATCATCTGCCATTCATGATAACCACAACAGTTTAATACACAATCCAATGACATTCCAGGCTGAACATATGGACCCTCTACTTTGTATTTAATCCCTACAAGGTGGCATGAGAGAGTATTGTTGAAATCTTACAGAAATGCCGGACAGGAATAATTGCATGATCCACGAAAGAAATATACACATGGTTTTTACACGTTAACTAAACGGTCAGATGACAAAAATGGGATTCGAGGTGAGCTTAATCTAAGATGTGAAAGTTGTTAGGGCTGTTAGGGTGGAAAGAACATATCTTATTTGTCCTAGTAATCAAAGCCCACTTTGAACTGTGTCACATACGATACCTTCTGGCAAAGCGACGCAGCCGTTCTCTCATGCATGTGATTTTCTGCAGAGGATCGGCTGGACAAACATGGCCTCTCCTCGGGCTGTGAGATAAGTAAATATGTGTGGTGCTTTTAGTTCTTTCAGTTTGCTCTTGATCTCTGGTTCAATTGATTCCTTTCCCCTAAGAATCATCACAGTGAAACTGTAGTTGCCATAGAGCCATTGACCAAAAATGAATTCCTCTTTTGGACAAAGAGCAATAGAAGTTGTCGTGCACTCGATCCCACACGACGTCTCAACAGCTGCACAAGGCAATAAGAAGAATCTGGGAAGCATAAGAGGATCACACAAGCTGATCAATAAACCTTTAATAAAAGAAAAATGATTAAGGGAGGCAGTAGGGGTACAATTAAGAAAGGGAGAGCACAGTAAAAATAAACAGATGTGCACGTTTCCAGTATTATGACAATTATTTATTACTTCCTTTGCACTTAATATGAAACCCTGTAATATTGAACTCCGTGGCATGCATGTTAGATGCTGTCCGCTGGCTGAACATGCCTGCCTCTCAACTTTTGGCCATCAGCAGCCCTGCCCCCTCTGAGCACCCTCGTCAGAGCTTAACTGCAGCCGGACCCTCATTTCCATGTCTGTCAGAGAGTCACTCGATGATTACAGCACAAAAGTGTACAGGACAAACAGCACCAAGGCTTCCTGTGGGGAACCTATTACAGAGACAGATTAGCCTCCTCACTCATTATAAAAATACAATCCATACTGAAACACACACATGTCCTAAAAATATTTGGTCATCTGCCAGTGGAAGGGCCAAGATGTAAACCTATTAAGTGTGATACTACAATTTTAAAAAGCATTAAATATATATCCAAGATATAGTGACTAAATAAGAAAAATATGAAGTAACCCATTTAAATCAAGTGTATAATGCAATACTACTATTTGTATCAATAAGAGTTAATCCTCCAAATATCTGTATTCATATTCATATATATGTAGTGTGTGTGCCCTAAACTCAAAGGCTTATGCCAGAGAAGCTTAACTTCTCTCACAAATAAGTATTACTTTTGTTTGTACCCATCTTTATCATTTTCTTACATACAAACCCCATTTCCAGAAAAGTTGGGACAAAATGCAATAAAAATGTAATCTGTAATTTGTTCACTCACTTGTACCTTTATTTAACAGACAAAAGGACAAAGAAAAGACTGATAGTGTTTTAACTATATTTGCTAAATATAAACAAATGTAGAAACTGATGGATGTAACACACTAAAAAAAGTTAGGACAGAGGCAAATAAGACTGAAAGGTATACAAGTAAGACTGGAAGGTTCTACAATTAGCAGTTTAACTAGTAACAGGTGAAGTCCACCAAAGGATTAGTCTTTGCAATCAAGGACAGGTCGCGGTTCACCACTTTGTCCCAAACTTCATGAGAGCACTGATAGTCAGTTCAAAGACAATGTTTCTCAGTGCAAAATTGCAAAAAATGTAGGCCACCATCTACAATTCATAATATCCTGAAAAGGTTCAGGGAGTCAGGGAAAATCTTGGTGTGTAAAGGCCAAGGGGGGAAACCACTGCTGAATGTGTGTGACCATTGGACCATTCTGGTGGTATTATTTAAGAAACTGTCATGTTACTGTGATGGACATAGTCACATGGGTTTTGGAATACTATGAAAAATCATTGTATGTATCACAGTATGCTGCTGTATCAAGAAATGCAACCTGTAACTGTATTATGCAAAGAGGAAGCCATATATAATTTTGCGCAGAAATGCCAGCAAGTTCTCCGGGCCTGGAAACCTGTTCCGTCTCGGACTCAGACGAGTCCACCTTTCAGCTTGTTTTGCAATTAAAAGAAAATGTGATGTGACCCAGTGGTAAACATGCCTCTGTCCCAACATTTTTGAGTATGTTACACGTATCAATTTCTAAATTTGTTTAAATTTAACAAATAGGATTAAGTTTGTCATTGAAAAATATTTTATGTTCTTCTGTCTGTTAAATAAAGCTTCAAGTGAATTAACAAATTTCAGTTTTTAATGAATTTTAATAAAAGTGTCCCAACTTTCCTTAAATGGGGTTTGTATTTAGTTCTTTTTCACAAAATATAGACAATCCAGGAGTCCAGCACCGTGACCCTGATCAGACAGTTATGAAGGATTAACGTATAAACACTGTAAATGAATGAATGAAAAAATGAATAAACCAAATATATAAAAAAAAACCCTGCATCACAAGAAAGTCGGTCTCAGTAGTTTTTTTAAGATAGTCATGTCATTGCAAACTAATGAAACTGCCAATCATTTTGCGGAAAAAAACCACCAAGGACTTCAGTACAACAAACTTTCATTGACTGGAGAAAGACCTTTTACTCTGCCTGTTCTTGATTGACTTGCACTGCAATGTATTGCAGAATATATGTTGTTTTTATATAACTAGACACATGTATTCAGTTTTGAAGCAGTGTGGAAAGTAGATTTTTCATATTTTGAATGCACTGATTGGAGACTGACATGAATTTGATTGTCTCATTTTTATTGTAAACAGGAAGGGTATAAAATAAACTCTGGATTTACTTTGTCAGCTCCTCACAGTGGGCATGGGGGTTGAGTGTTTTATTTCGAAGGAGCCTGGGCTTGCTGCCCTGCGGTCTGAGAGCCGCTCCATCACTCTGCAAGATCTCAGGAGGCTTGGAGTCAGCAGGGCTCAGCAACATCCCAGAAGGCCATGCCAGTGTCACTGATAACACCTTCATCTCCTACACCCCCCTTTGGCCCTGTGTTTACTTATCTCAGGGGTGTTGCTCAGCAAGACACATCTTCATAT
The DNA here is from genome assembly GCA_028566355.1 of Doras micropoeus. Classification (NCBI taxonomy): domain Eukaryota; kingdom Metazoa; phylum Chordata; class Actinopteri; order Siluriformes; family Doradidae; genus Doras; species Doras micropoeus. The sequence goes on along the minus strand of JAOUQY010000042.1, from coordinate 15,622,993 downwards.
GCAGGACTTACAGGGACAGGGGGTAATCAGAGACTGACCTCACACTTCACTGTAAATGGCATTTCCCTCATTACAAGTAGATGATAGCCTGAATAGTTAATGAGCTTTAATCCAGAAATTCCTGATAAATACCACATTACCATAATGATGTTTCTTCAAAAGGCATTTGAAATGCATTGGTCATCTAAGAGGCCTTGAAAGGGAAAAGACGTTATGTCATGCCACTGAAAGACTAAACCATAAACCAAACTTTACACTGTTCTTGATCCAATGTATTGTCTATTTTTTAAGTGGTTTCCATCTCTGCATTATATTAAATCTGACTGTCCCTCTACAAAGTAAACTCATTTTGTTTCATCACAAAGCAAATCTCTAACGTTAAAACACTGGGCTGCTTGATGCCATGTAAAGAGTAAAGGAATTTGCCATTTTAAAATGAAGCCTTGGTTGCTGACTGTTTAATATGTGTATTAACTTTCAAAGTTCTGTTTGGATAAAAAAAAAAGAAAGCGGGTGGAAACATACACCAGTGACCATATAAGAGGAAAAAAACAGAAGAGTTATGACTTTTCATCAGCTCCATCAAACTACTCATTAGGGCGGCTGCCAGGTTATCACAGCAAATCTGGTGCATTCATACATTTTCGATAAAAAAAACAATGCAACGATGAAAGATTGAGCTATGTAATCCATGGTGTTTATTAGACATGGTTAGACATGTTTAGGGTTGTTTTACATAAGATACATGGGAACCATGTTGCACAAGATTAACATTATTTGGCAAAGAAACAAAAAGAAAAAAAAGTCTAATGGAAAACAACAAAAGAAGAAGAAATATTTACTAGTAAGTTTATGGTGTGCTCTGGTGTGATAATAGACAGTTTCTTTTGTCTGGGTCAGCATATGGCCAAGCTTTTAAACCACCAGAGCTGCTGATCTGCGAGTCTTCAGGACAGACAAGAGAAAGCACACACTGTGCAGCACCAAAACACTGAGCTTCTTCTCTCCCTCTGTCACACTTCTTTAGTAACTGGGATGTGATGAATTACTTCTAGTGCTTTCCACCCATAGTTGTGCTCCTCTACTCATTCTGTTCCCATTCTGGCTCGCTCTCGTTAGCCAACTGGAAGCGGGTCTGTAGAATCTCAGAGCGGGTGTGAACTCTCCCACTAGTGCCACCTTGTAAAACGACATCTGCATTCACCGCCTGGCTTTTGAAGAGAGGAAAGCTAATAACTCAACGTACTTTAAAGGCAGTGAAGTGAAGGTAAACCGACAGCACACACAAATGAAGCAGAAGCGAAATTTACATTTACAATTTTCAATGAAAATCTTCAATCAAGTCGAAACTCTGAATGACATTAAAGCACATATACAGTAGATTAAATTGGAATCAGACCAAAGGCCCACGTTGGATGAATTTGGCTGTAAAAACAGCACTGTATTTGCCTCGTTGACCTCCAAAAGCTGGTAATTCATGCAAGCCCCTTGAGAAGGCTGAGTAATGTCTGATCTGCATGAAATGCTGGCTTTTCTGTGGGCAATGCACTGTTGTGTTGTTGTGGTCTCTTTTCTTCTCTTCAGCTTTCTTTTAGGTGAGTGACTTGGCACGCTCAAGCCATACTCCTGGAAACCGAGCTCACATCTGCGTCCTGTTATGCAGCACATCCTAATACCCATCCTGCTCCATTCCACCTCATCAGGATGGATAACTTAATGGAAAATTCTAGCCCAGTGAAAATTTATTTTTTTAAAGAAACCATAGGTCTTCCTATGATAGGCATGTGTTTGTGAAAACATGTCTGAACAGTACCATGGTTTACCACAAGTTAAGAGAGGTTTGGTTTTTAAGAAGGAAGGCACAACATTTAGTGACAGATCTTGTTTGATGTACAGGCTAAACGTGGGGAAAATAAATCAAGCCTTCCTGCTTGGTTTAGTCCTGTATGCAAAGCTGTTTGGTATTTCATGTTCGTCTTTGCAAATTGAACATGCACGTATTAATCATTGCAATGGGAAGAATTCACATAATCCAAAATGCAATGGCAGAGCCTGGGATCTGATTTACAGTCAGTGGCGAATAGACATAAAATGAGCAACAACAACAAAAAAAAATCTATCGTCACGGTTCAGAATAGGTAAGCACAGCCAAAAACAATAAGCAAAGCCAAAAAAAAAAAGTTTTAATAGTGTGTGGTTTGCCAGGAGGCGGTAAATCACAGAGGGGAACGCCCACTCTGTCGGTGTAAGGGGGCCGGGCCGGGGTGTCGCGCGGCTGTGGGTGAGTTTAACACGCGCCCGCGGGAACTGCGCGCCTCAGTGCGGGATTCTGCAGCGCGCTTCTCATCTTCACACGCAACATGGATGTGAGAGTCATCTTAGTGGCGGTCCTGGTAACGGTGACTATCTACGGATCTGTTTCCGACGGTAAGGTAGTCATGCGTATTTATAGGAATTCATGTACCAATACCTAATTTATAAATATTATAAAATAAAAATAAATGATAAATGGTGCATTTTTGTTTTTTTGTTATTTAATTTGCTGGCTGCTGATGTGCGTAATTGTGGTGCATGAATGTGCAAAATTTGGAAATACAGCCCAATACTTGCCTCTGATGATCCAATACTTTTAAATGTAAACGTCATTATTACATGCATACCTTGTCCTTTCTATCAGCGTATACTCGAGGTTTCGTTTTCCCTTTTTTTTGTCATTTTATCCAGAGTGTCCATGTTCAGCTTGTAAATCGTTGCGCATCGTTTTCCAAGTCGTGCATCGTGTTAAGGCAGAGCCTGACCTGCAACACGCGGTGATTAATGTGTGTATTTGTCATTGCCTTTGTTTTCCGTTAATTATCCACAAATGAGGGAGCAGAACAAAAAACAGCAGAGAGGGACAAAGTGAGAGATAGCGCCAGTCTGCACATCAGTGGAACAAAAGCGCAGGGGCTCTATCCATCTGTCTTTAGCATGACAATGCTGATAGATTACCTGACATGGCCTTGGCATATTTTACAGTCATGGTCCGAGAGCAATTCAGAGCAGGTACTTCTCACCTCCGAGCCTGTGGGAGTGGGCAATGTCCGTTTAGGCTACGTGCGCCATGCACGTAAAAAAAAAAACGTGTTTGGTGGTATAGGGACAAGAGTTCATTCAATACCTTAAAGGTTCATATAGGGCTAGGTGTTTGGATGCAGATGATTATCCGTGTTTTCCACTGACGCCTTGCACCATGGCGGTGTGTAATCGCATGTAATTGTGTGTTTGTATGTTACCCGCGCACCAACTTTCCTCTGGGGATCAGCGAAGGTGTTTTTTTTTAATCCAGTCTGCATGAATGTGAGCGAAATATTGCGCAACTGTGCTGAATCAACATCTTGCAATGCTTACATAATTATGCCCTTTTCTACTACACGGTGGGAAGTTGCTGTGATTGTTGTGTAATTATTATTATTTTTTTACCTGTCACCGTTTTCACCCCGTTTCATTGTCCAATCACACATTTTCTTATTTGGACAAAAATCAGTTACCAGAACATGTGGATTGGACAATAAACATACACACAACAAATCCAAAGTCAAAGCATCTGCACGAACAAACCCCATTAAAATGCTGCTTGCCTGCAATTTATTTGTTTACTTCCTAATAAAGTTGCTGTTTTATATAACATTAAAATCAGTTGTTTACCTCCTTGTATTGTCTCGCAGCATCGGAGAACATTTAACAACAGGAATGAATGATTTAGGAATTTAAGACATCATTGCTTGCACAAATAATTGTGATAAGCCTGTTGGAAAGGTGCAATATGATATTTTTTTTCACGATTCAACCTAAGTATGTGCAGCGAACATTTGTAAACATCATTAAGAGTTTCTGTGATTGAGCACATCTGTTTCGGATCATGCTTAAAAGCAAAAGGCCAAATACCTCTCTAAACCTCAGTAATTAGTGTTGCAGGTCTCCAAACATGACCGAGGAACAGACAACGAAACTGGAAACAAAGAATATTGCAGAAAAACAAATAAAAATGTTGGCGAATCGTTTATATGAGTAATATTACTGTTTTCAGAAGGAAAAGTTCATTTGAAATGTTGAACAGTTATCAGTAATTATAGCCTTACAGTTTGCATTACTATTACACTTTCAAAGGTCAAATGCATCAGCTCAGGTGGCTACATTATATATAATGCCATTTATGCACAATTTATAGATGCATTTCCTACTCTCAAAACAAAATATTTGCTACATTAAAATTTAAGAAATGTAAAAAAAACTTTATTTAATTAAATTAATTAGAAACATACGCGTTAATGCTTTGTTTTTTAAACATTACATGCATGTGTTTAAATTGGATGGAAAATTTAATGTAATTGAAATACGCAAGTTCTAAAATCTTTTTGAGTGTATAAAATTTTGTAAAATAGTCCTATGCTACAAGTGTTACATTATAATAAGGAACGAGTTGTTCACCAACACAGCTAACACTAGCATCAGCATCAGCATATCGCAACTGTGCATTTAATATTTGTACTTATTTTTCTATATTTTTATTCTCTATATAAATATATACGTATCAATCACTTGGACTTTTTCAAATTCACAGTGGCAGCATTTCACATATGTTTCATGATCTAATGATCTCATGAATCAGGAATGGACTTAACTGCCTAAGGAATGTTCTGATGCAGCTGGAGCACATAAATGTTGAAATATCGGCTCTGTTCAAGCTGTGTTTTCTGTTTTTAGCCTTGGTTTGTAGTATACAGAGTGAATTTAAAAGATGGGTTTTAAAATGTGTCCTTTTTCTATGTAACTCTTTCCAGCCAAGCCTATCAGCCTGGTCGAGAGGTGTTGGTGCCGTTCTACAGTCACCATGGTCCCACAGAGGAACATCCGTGAGCTGAAGTTCGTCCACACACCCAACTGTCCTTTCCAAGTCATGTGAGTATCAACCGCAGTGTCTTTCTCACACACCCACTGATCCCGATGCAGCACTACTTCTTGGGGGGTGTCTTACGGAACCCCTAACCCATCATTTCACACCATCAATCTCCTGCTGCTGAAGGAGCAGTGAATAGAGATGGAATAGGCTTCCCCTGTCTGGCATTATGCTGTAGGTCACGCTCTCACAATTACACACATGCAGAGGAAATGCTACAGGAGGGGGGTGGGCTTCTAGACTTCGATGTAGTTTTGTTTCATACAGGAAGATGCCATAGGGTTCCATTTGAAGGACTTTCACATCCATTGTGCCTGAAAATCCTTCTCACATGTCATATCCTTGCATGCTGATGAGAGTCTTCCATAATCTTTTGTTTCCTTCTAAGTCGACAGGAAACACTTAAAGCATCCAGCAAGTACCACCCAATCACCTAAAACTCACCTTAACCTGTACTCAAATAAAACATTTAGGAATTAACCGCATTATTCATAGTTACCAAACAAATAGTCAATACTGTAAAATGCAACTATAATATATTATGGCATTTCTCCAGTCCACAACTTCAAAAAATTTAAACCAACTCAGCAATGCTGCAATAAAAAAACAGCTGTGCACACATGGAAAGACACACAGACCTATGTAACGGACATAGGGCTTATCGCAAATTCCCCAGAGGACAGATCAGAAGCAGTACTCGAAGCTCAGGGATCCTCTACACCATAAAACTGTTCTGATGAGTGAAACTGGTAACATTATATGGCAATTTTTGTTGGCCTTTACTTGCTGTGAAGTAATTACTACCTGCTGCCCAGAGACCTGATGTTCATAGCTCCTGCTAGCAAAATGTAGAAAGACAGGCAAGTACCAGGCTCTGAGAATAGCAGCGACGATATCTAAAGCTTGTTTCAGAGTGCACAACATGATGATACATCACTATGACACAAAGTTAAGTAATATGATAATTAAATTAAGGTGAGAAAGCTGTGAGTAACTGAGTGAATAAGAATATTGTGCATGGTGAGTAGAGAGTTTACAGGGGAAAGAGCCTTAAATCACAGCTCTTATTTATTGGTTATTTATCTTTAAAGATATAATTTTGTAACTTAGTAAAAACTGATAGAATATATGTGATGACGAGAGGCATAAATGTAAGTGTCAGTGTTATGGACCCATCAGTGGGCCCTGGATCCTCAAATACGTGAATTTCAGAAGTTTTAGATTTAATGCATGGTGTTACATGCATGTTTGGTAACTATATA